>VMDO01022558.1:18745-33372 GCA_007922755.1 Pedetes capensis | reverse complement strand
GAATGAATTCTATAATTCATATGAAAACACAAAAGAACTTAAAGAACCAAGGCAATCTTGAGAACGAACAAACTTGAAAGGATCATATATTTACATATCCTGACCTCAAAATAGTAATTAAAATGTTATGGCTCTGCCATAGGTATACATATATAGGCCATTGAAAAAAATAGAGACCCCAGAAATAATTCCAAGTATATACCATGGATATCAACAAGGGTGCCAAAAATACATAATGGAGAAAAGAAAGTATCTTCAACAAATGGTCTGGGGAAATCTGGATATTTACATGCTAAATAGTGAATTTGGTCCCATATCTTACCTATACTCAAAAATAAGCTCAAATATATGACAAATTTAAATGTAAAACTACTAGAAGATTAAAGGACAAAAGATTCACAATATTGACCTTAACAGTGATTTCATGAATATTACTCAAAAAGCATAAGAAACCAAACAAAAAGTAAATCAATTAGATTAAATCAAACTGTAGTTTTTCTTCCCTGCAAAGGAAAACACTGACAGCAAAAAGACACCTTCAGGAATTAAGAGGAAATATTTGGACATCTGGTATCTAATAAAAGATATTATTAGAAATAATAAGGTATAAAACATATAAAGTACCTTACTCAGTAACTACATAAAAAAACAAAACAAAATCAACCTAATTAACCAATAGACTAATGACTTCAGTAGTCATTTCTCCACAGAAGTAATACAAATGACAAACACATATCAAAAAATATACTCAATGCCACTATTCATCAGGGAAAAGTAAGTCAAACACACATTGAGATATTACGTTACTTTTGTTAGCATGACAAATACCACAATAAAAACAAAACAACCAAACAAAACTTCAAAAAGAAACAAGTGTTGAGGAACAATATGGTGAAAATAGAACCATTAGACACTGATTTGGAAAGGCAAAATGATACTGTTATTATGAAAAAACATATGGAGTTTCCTCAAAATGTATACATAAACTATAAGATCCAATAAATCCAGTTCTGGATATTTATCCAAAAGAACTGAAATCAATATCTTGGTGGGAAAAAAATAAGATTCAAAGAGAAGCTCTATTCCTGAAAGCAAATACTAGCCCATTCATCCAAAAACTTTTCCTCCTTAAGTAAATATAAATATCTCAAGATATAACCAAATCTAAAACTTGAGAAGCAAATATCCAATCTTTTATATTGACAGAAGTTCTACAGCAGGAATTCAGATCCTACACAAATAGAAATTTGCACCATCCAATGAGAGAGAAACCTCATCTAAGCCAAGGATTCCAGAGAATTAGTAGTGAAAAAAGGCATAAAAACTGGAAATGCAGCTTCTGTGGTTTATGATAGTCAAGCTTCCTACTTCTTTCTTTTCTGTTTTATATGAAGAATAGTGATCATGATAATCCTTTTAAGTTTTAGGGAAAAATAAGTCTAAATTATTATTAATATGCAATGGGACTTGAATGAACTTTGGGACTGCAGTGTTGGAGAAGTTTTCACCTAATTAGACAGAATGGATGTTGAAAATTAAAATGTCTGGATATGCCAGACATTTTCCATTTGCCCTCCCATCTACACTTCACAATCTTCTATAGAAATGGCCTATCACAAGAGGTTATGAAGGGACTATCCTCAATACATACTCTGTTCATCTGGATGACAGTTGGAGTTAGCCAACAGTACCATGTGCATGAAAGCAGAATGAGAAGATAATATAAGGCATTTGGCTCCCTTCATCTGTTCTTTCATAATTCCTTCTGGCTGGGTCTCCTGCCTAAGATCACAATTCTTCCCAAGGCAGCCCTGTTGAATTTTCTCCTTACTTTTCAGTAGCTTCTTCTTATACTATGTCTCTTGTAGGGATGAAAATCCAGCTTGAGGAAGTAACTGCTAGAGCCAAAGCAGTTGGAGTGCTTGCTCTGTGCACTCTGAAGCTAGCCCTGGATTTGATACCCAGCACTGCCAAAATGGAAAAAAATATTTGGGAGCCCATTCCAGAACCAATCCTGAAACAATCAGCCATCAAAAACCCTATGAATAAGAGAGAAGCACTGTCATAGCACAGCGTCCAGTGGTGTTTTATTCTGTTGTACATAGCAACACTTATGAGTCAGACCCAACTCTATGACACCTAACAAACACAAACTTGTGAGAAAGACTAAAAGAGGAAATAGATTCAGTATGTTCGTAGTGCTCTTAAACCCTGGAAATACTTTGGAAATAAGGGCTGTATTAATGTCTCTTTCAAGTTATATTAACCAAAGATTATTTGGGCTGGGAATCAGCTCTGTTGTTACAGAGCTTGCTCTGTGTGCTCTATGGCCCTAGGTTTGATCCCAGCACTGTAAAAATGGGAGAAGGAACTGGCAGCCACTCCCAAAACAATCTTGAAATTATTAGCCATTGAAAATCCTATGAATAGCAGAGAAGCACTGATATAGTGCTGGGCATGGCACAGTGTTGGGGAGTGTTTCATTCTGTTGCCCAAAGGTAACTATGATTCAGACCCAACTTGATGACACCTGACAACGACAATGATTATTTTCTCCAAATATCTCTGCTGACTCAATGTTTTTATTTCCCATTCATATCTGCCAATTCTTTCCTAAGTAATTTGCCCATTTAATATCTACCCATCATAAAAAGTAATTTTAAATTGCTAAAAATACTAAAATATCTTTCCTGATCCTCATGTAGAATCATGACCCTTATTAAACAATTCTGAGTACCTTATATGTCTTATTCTTAACACTTAACATAATTACAACTAAATAATTAACTGTGAATTCTGTTCTTAGTTATCTTCACTCTGCTCTATAATTAAAAGTTACATGAGGTAAAGAAATAATGGTTAGGTTCAATATTCTTATTAAATTACTGAACTAGAGAAGATACAAGGTAAATGTAAATTAAACAAATGATTGATTTATTAATTTATGAAACACATTTTCTTCTACTTAATTAAATCCAAGTCATAGGCATCTAATCAAATATCTTGATTATTGGGAAACATTGATAGCTGATCAGTATTTGATATGCTAATTCCTTATATAGAACAACACCCTAATGTAAGTGATCTTTGACAAAGACGATCATATTCAATTTCTCCTATGCTCAAAACTCTTGAAAGCCATTCTGCAAGTTAAAAATAAATAAGCCTTCACTGATGTGTACAGAGGCTTGCCTACTCTGGCCTCTGACTATCTGAAAATATCTGTTATTCTCACTCTCCTGAACTGTCTCCCAGTTTACTAAAACTATTGCTCTTCCTTACACACTGCCAACTTTTGTTCTTCTCCAAGCTTTTGAAATTGGTAAATAACACTAACCAGAAAGTTTTGACCATCAAAATGTGCAGCAGCTTACTTCATCTTACTTTGTGTTGCAGTTTTTGCTGTCTGGGAAGCAGGCTCTGAAACAGGGAATGTGACACAGTTAACAGCCCCTTGTACAATTGAAGGAAAGGAAGCAGTACTGGGCAGAGATGTTGAGACTGGCATGATTGCAATAAATGTGTTACCTAACTCAATGGGGAGGTTGGAAATTGGAACAGACTTTGTTGAACAGGTATCGGATGCCAGCTGGTTATGACCTCAGGTGAGACTTCTTACTTTAGTTAAGGTAAATTCAAAGAAACCGAAATCTGAGAGCATGCCCAGGACAAGTCCTTCAGCTCTGAATGGAGATCTGAGGAGGTTCATAACCATGGCCCCTAGATTCTTTCACAGAAGACTGTGCAAATATTACCTTTCAGAAAATGAGGTCTTTATTACAATGACTCATCATTTTGCCCTGCTTTATTTTCTTCTAATCATCACATTATGACCATCAGACACCATAAAATGTTTTTATTTGCTTATTCATGTATTGTCTGTTGCTCTTTAGAAAATAAATCCTATGGGGCTGGAACTTTGACTATGATATTTGTTGTTACAGCCCCACTGACCTAAATGAGGGCTGCATGGAGAAAATTTAAGTAACCCATTCTGATTTTGTTGTTGGTGTTTCTAAGAGCTTTTACAAGTACTACATGATAGTTTCTGTGCATCATTTTGGCAAAAGCACCTTGAAATATACCTTTCTTTTCACTTATATACTTCAGAAAAGAAAATCATCCTGATTATTGTTCTAACATATATATATATATATATATATATATATATATATATATATATATATATATATATATTTTTTTTTTTTTTTTAACAGTATTTAGGATTTAAAATCCAGGGCCTCACACCTATTTTTGTAAGTGCTCTACCACTGAGCTACAACCTCAGCCCATTTTTCACTGTTTTTCTTTTTGGCAACAGAGTCTTGCTAAATTCCAGGCCACCTCTGGCATGGAACACCTATCCTCTTGCCTCAGTATGGAGTCACTGGGATTACAGGCCTGGGCCACCAACTTCAGCTATGATTTACTTTTTTTCTCCTTTTCCATTGTCATGCCAATTAATTATTAGGATTACAGCATGTACTGAGATAGGATTTTTGTCATATATATCTAAAAAAGCAAATATGATCTTTTTAAGCATTTTTAAAGTAATTTGAGTATTTGCCAAATTATTATGTAAGATCACAAGACAGACTTTATGGAAAGAAGACTAGTTAACTGATCATTTTGACATATCAAAAAATAAAATTATTAGATTCCATTAGACTCAAGAAGAAGACTTCTGGAGCTTGGGAAAATAATGCTGATATATTCATAGAACATTTTGGTTTAACTCCTTCACCTTAGAATAACTTAGTTAAGTACTTACTTTAAGAAGAATAAAATTGGCCTGTTAAACATAATTTTCTCCTTATTTCTTTTTCAAAACCAAGGAAATAAAAGTATAATACTTTAAACCATACTTTCCTGAAATTCTAGCCATATGTCAGTAACATTGGAGATTGGCCATCCATTTTCCTACTAGTGAGATTCAAGAGCACAAAAAACAATAGAACTGATGAAAAATGTGTCTCAAATGAACTCTTTTTGCCTAAGAATCCCATTTCCAGCAAGTTATGTGAGAAATGACTTTCAAACATTGATTCTAAGAACAGTACTTCCTAAAAATTACATAATTATTTCTAATAATTTATGCTTCACATGCTGAATTATTCTACCATGTTCTTAACCTTGTAAGAAGAAACTCCTATGTGTTTTATAGAAAGATTTTTTGACTATATAGAACTGTTAGAAGTATATTCTAATACCTGTCACCTTCAACAAATAATCCAGAGAAAACTTGGAGGGAGAACTGAAATTTAATTGCCTGCACATATTTTTAAGAATACTTATAGTGATTTCAGATAAACCAAAAACATTAGTACTAGGTTGATTACCAGAACAAACAGTAGCATGTTTGAAAAGCTAGTTTTAAAGTATCTATATTTTATTTGTCATTTTGCAAATGAGGAATCATTGTGTACATGTGAAAAGTACAAGATAGCTGGACAAAAGAGGAGAAAAAGTGAAATTACTATTTAAATATATAATTTGAGACTCAGGACTCTAGAAAGCAAAATTGATATCTTAATTGACAGTCCTCCTTACCTGTTCTTGATTTTTTAAAATGTAAGTAAAAGGAAATTTTTCCTCATAGTTATGAAATAAAAAGCAATGTTGATTAATTCAATTTGAAAATTATAATTTCTGGTTATTAGTTTATAGTCTCTTTCTTTATAAAAGTTCAAAATATAATTAAATACAAAGCACTAAAATAAAGACAATATATTCTACTATAGTACCAGCTAGTACTTCTCATTTAATAATCCGTAGAATTTTTGTGTGACTCAATTGACACAATGTCGGAGTAGAGTCACCCAGCACTCACCTACTTCTCTGCAAAGAGGTGAGTGACTGTGACAGAACAATGGAATTTACCAGTGGGGGGGAGGAAGCAGAAACTTTGTAAAATCTAGAGATCTAGGACAGCAATGTAGCAAGAGAAAGAAAACATCCCCAAACCTGCCACTCACCTACACAGCTAGACCAAGAGGTCTCCCATCCACAAGGTAAAGGTGAAAAATAGAACCCCTGCAAAAATATTCAATAAGATGCTGGCAAACATAATCCAGCAGCATATGAAAAAGATTATTCACCATGACCAAGTGGGATTTATACCACAGATGCAAGGCTGTTTTAACATATGGAAATCAATTAATGTAATCCAACACATCAAGAAACTGACAAACAAAAACCACATGATCATCTCAATTGATGCTGAAAAGGCTTTTGATAAAGTGCAACACCTTTTCATGATAAAAACACTGGAGAAAATAGGTATAACAGGCAAATACCTTAATTTCATAAAAGCCACTTATGACAAACCTACAGCCAACATTATATTAAATGGAGAAAAACTAAAACCATTTCCGCTTAGATCTGGAACAAGACAAGGATGTCCTCTCTCTCCTCTTCTATTCAACATAGTAATTGACGTTCTGGCCAGGGCAATCAGACAAGAGAAAGAAATCAAAGGGATACAGATTGGCAAGGAAGAGGTCAAATTATCATTATTTGCAGAAGATATGATTTTATACTTGAAAGACCCCAAAACCTCAACCAGAAAACTTCTGGACCTAATTAACTCCTTCAGCAAAGTTGCAGGCTACAAAATTAACACACAAAAATCAATAGCTTTTCTTTACACCAATTCCAAAGAGGAAGAGAAGGAAATTTCAGGAAAAATACCATTCACAATAGCCCACCAGAAAATTAAATACGTTGGAATCAACCTAACCAAAGACCCTTCAGAACTCTACAAGGAAAATTTCAAAACATTAAAGAAAGAAATAGCAGAGGACACTGAAAAATGGAAAGACCTCCCCTGCTCCTGGATAGGGAGAATTAGTATTGTAAAAATGGCTATCCTACCAAAAGCAATCTATAGATTTAATGTAATACCCATTAAAATTCCACTGACTGACTTTACAGAAATAGAAAAAATGATCCAAACATTCATATGGAGCCACAAAAGACCACGTATAGCCAAAACACTCTTAAGCTGCAAAATGAATGCAGGTGGAATGACAATTCCTGTCTTCAAGCTATACTATAGAGCAGTGGTTGCAAAAATAGCTTGGTACTGGCACAAAAATAGGCCCGAAGACATCTGGAACAGAATAGAAGACCCAGATATACCTCAACACACATATAGCCACCTGATTTTCGACAAAGGAGCAAAGCAAGTAAACTGGAAAAAGGACAGCCTCTTCAACAAATGGTGCTGGGAAACATGGTCATCCACATGCAGAAAAATGAAAGCTGACCCCCATCTCTCAATATACATGAGAGTTAACTCAAAATAGATAAAAGATCTCAACATAAAACCAGAAAGGTTAAAACTTGTAGAAGGCAAGATAAGCAACAGACTCCATCATATAGGCTTAGGAAAGTATTTCCTTAATAGGACACCAATTGCTCAAGAAATTGCAGCAAAAATAGATAAATTGGATTACATGAAATTAAAAAGCTTCTGCACAGCAAAAGAAACAATTAACAGAGTCAAGGAAACCCCCACAGAATGGGGAGAAATATTCGCATTTTATACATCAGACAAAGGTCTAATTACTAGAATTTTTTTATTAGAAATTTTTAATGTACATCATAATGTGATTCATTTTGACATGCTTTTCGTTGTGACAATTTTCATATGTGCAATTTGATAAGCATTATTCATATAGGTTACCCCTTACCCTCCACTATGTTTCCCCCTTCCCCCCCTTCCTATCTAAGTTTCCCATCCAAGTCTTCTCTATCTTTTACTATATAGTATTTTTCTATATGTCCTTGGGTTCCATTTCTGTTTAAGAAAGAAACTTTTCCTGTAGTGGTCTTTGTTTCTATCTTGTTAGAACAATTACATGCGATTTCTAGTCCATTTATATTGACCTCATTCTTATCTTCCCTACCCCCCTTTTAATGTGATCTAACCTTTGAGTAGGATTTTTCCTTCTTCGAATTTTGAGTCAGCTCTCTCATATGAGTGAGAACATGTGTTGTTTCTCTTTCTGAGCTTGTGTTTGTTCACTTAAAATAATTTTCTCTAATTCCATCCATTTTGCTGCGAATGACCCTATTTCATATTTTCTTGATTGCTGAATAGTATTCCATTGTGTATAAATACCATAGTTTTTTTATCCATTCTTCTGTTGAAGGGCACTTTGGTTGATTCCATATCTTTGCTATTGTGAAAAGCACTGCACTGAACATGGAGATGCAGGTGTCTCTGTGGTATGATGACTCATCTCCCTTTGGGTAAATTCCCAACAGTGTTATAGCTGGTAGGGAAATGCAAATCAAAACAATGCTGAGATTTCACCTTACACCAGTAAGAATGGCCAAGATCAATAAAACAAACAACAACAAATGCTGACGAGGTTGCGGGGAAAAGGGAACACTTTTACATCGTTGGTGGAGCTGTAAATTGGTGCAACCACTATGGAAATCAATATGGAGGTACCTCAAAAAACTAAAAATAGATCTACCATATTACTAGGCCTGCAGCAGTAGCCCTGTGGCATCCAATCCTGTCAGATCTTGGAAGCTAAGCAGGGTCGGGTCTGGTTAGTACCTGGATGGGAGACCGCCTGGGAACACCAGAAGCTGTAGGCTTGGGAGAAGGACCTGGCAACCCCCTCCCAAAAGTTAATCTGCCATTGAAAACCCTATGAACAGCAGAGAAGCACTGACAATAGGGTTTCCCCTGTTGTACAGAGGGTCGCTATGAGTCGGATACCGACTCGATGGCACCTAACAACAACAACAACAACAACAACAACATATTACTAGAATTTATAAAGAACTCAAGAAAAAAACTCCCCAAAAAAACAAATAACCCAATACACAAATGGGCAAAGGAACTAAGTAGACAGTTCTCAAATGAAGAGGTCTGTAAAGCCATGAAACACATGAAAAAGTGGTCAACATCCCTAGCCATTATGGAAATGCAAATCAAAACATCTGTGAGATTTCACCTTACACCAGTAAGAATGGCCAAGATCAATAAAACAAACAACAACAAATGCTGGCGAGGTTGCGGGGAAAAGGGAATACTCTTACATTGTTGGTGAAGCTGGAAATTGGTGCAACCACTGTGGAAATCAATATGGAGGTACCTCAAAAAACTAAAAATAGATCTACCATATGACCCAGCTATAACACTATAAATTGGGAATTTACTCAAATGAGATGGGTCATCATACCACAGAGACACCTGCATCTCCATCTTCAATGCAGCATTTTTCACAATAGCTAGGATATGGAATCACCCAAAGTGCCTTTCAACAGAAGAATGGATAAAAAATCTATGGTATATATACACGATGGAATACTACTCAGCAATCAAGAAAAATGAAATAAGGTCATTTGCAGCAAAATGGATGGAATTAGAGAAAATTATTTTGAGTGAATGAACACGAGCTCAGAAAGAGAAACAACACATGTTCTCACTCATATGAGGGTGCTGATTCAAAATTATAAGAAGGAAAAATCCTGTTCACAGGTCGGATCATAATAAAAGGGGGGGGAGATAAGAATGATGTCATTATTAATGGACTAGAAATTGCATGTAATTGTTCTAAAAAGAGAAAAACAAAGACCACTACAGGAAAAGTTTCTGTCTTAAACAGAACTGGAACCCAAGGACATATAGAAAAATACTACTAAGTAAAAGATAGAGAAGACTTAGATGGGAAACTTAGATGGGAATGTTGGGAGGGGAGGAAGCATAGGGGAGGGTAAGGGGTAACCTATATGAATAATGTTTATCAAAATGCAAATATGGAAATGTTGCAATGAAAAACATGTCAAAATGAATCACATTAAGATGTACATTAAAAATTTCCAATAAAAAAAAAGAAAAGAAAAACAGAACCCCTGCAAAATCTGTCAGCTCAGATACATTCAATCCTATCTATTGGGAAGTTTTACAACCTTGACAATCTTGTAACCTAAGTAGATAAGAAACCTGAAATTTGCTCAGTAGCCTGGCTTTGGGAAAGGAACTCACAGTATCAGTCAGGGAATCCCTATTGTACTGTAGCCAGGAGCCATCCTAAGGAGGAAACTGGTGACTGAATTTGAGCTGCTCTAAGGGTCAGAAGGGCTGGGATTTAGCTCAGTTGGTAGAGCGCTGCTCTGCAGTCTCTGAAGTCCCAAGTTCAATTCCCAACACCGCAAAAAATGGGAGAAGGGCCTGGCAATCCACTTCCAGGGCAATCCTGAAACATTCAGCCATTGAAAACCCTATGAGGGTCTCTATGAGTCAGATACTGACTCCACGGCACCTAACAACAACAACAACAAGGGTCAGAAAACCCGGCATCCTACCATTTCCAGGTCCCCATAAGCATTTCACTGCACTGACTCAGCAGAGTTGCCTTGTTAACTAAACTAAACTCAGTACAATGACTGACAAAAACTTGACAGTACTCTACTTGTAGGGAATGAGTGTTGCAATACAGAAGGGTGCTACCCTCAAGAGTCAAGGTGGGTAAGGGAGCCTGCCTTCTAAGCCTGGGGATATGGCAAGTTCCCTGTGGTTGTTTTGTGCCCACCAGACTTAAGGCAGCCTGCAGCGGTAGTTTTGTGGTGTCTGATCCCATCAGATCTCAGAAGTTTCTTATTTTTATCAAATAAAAATCTATTTCTTCTATTATTTAACCTATAGAATAATCTTTAATTTTGTTTTTCTGTTTTATTTATTCATCTTTAGTACCCTTCCATTTTACTGGCTAAAAAAACGTGAAAGACATCATCTTAGTGTTTGTTGTTTGAATGTGTCCTTTCATTATCCTATTTTATAACTTGATTTTTTGATATCACATTTTATTACAAAATTTCCTAAACATGATTCATTGTATTTTGTTAGGATACATTTATGATCAATGTTATTAATTTTATCTCACAATACTTTATATTGAACTTTGATGACGAACTGTTTCCAGTTTTTATTTCAATTCTATAATTTCAAACATTTATTTTGAATTAATAATGCTTTTTGTTAGGGAATCATAATTCCAAGGATTTTAAAATATTTTGTTATATATTTGGATTTATGTAATGACCTTTTGAATGTTACACTATCTTTGTTGAGGCATTTTAAGTTTTAATTCCATAATCTGGAATTATCATTTTCTAATTTAAAGCTATTGCTTAATAAGCATGATAGAAAGATTCATTTGCTAATTGAAATGGGCCCACCTTGTCAAATCTAATTTTTGTATTATTCTGATTTTAGTATTTTTCTTAAAATCTATCTTTTTATTTTAAATTCCAAATAAATTTCTTTGCAGAAGTGCTTTGACAATTGATAAGTAGTGACTGAAACAAAGTTAATAGTGAAAAAATACATGTTTTTTACAGCCAGTAAAATATATCTTCTTAAAATTTAAATTTTCCTTAACTTACACAAGACAGCACTGCTTATATATCTTAATATATTTTGTGGGGATTTTGTTGGTACTAATCTTTTGAATTATTGGAGATTGAACTCAGGACCTTGCTCATGTTAGGCAAGGGCACTGGCACTGGGCTGCACACCTAGTCCCCCCTTTGGTTTTCTTGATTGTGAGACAGGGTCTCACTAAGTTAAGCAGGCTGCCTCTGGTCTCAAACTCACCATCGTACTCCCATAGTCTATTGATGGGATTACAGGGATGTGCCATGGTACCTTGTCTGAAAACATGTTTAATTTACAGATTTTTTTCCTAAATCTTTATATTTTCAATTAGCAGCATGAATAATGCATATCAGTCTGAATTTATGTCTCTCTGAGAGGTTGTGCTTTTTTCCAAGAATTTAAAAATAATTTGTTGTTCTTAAGTGCTGTGGTGTCAGGTCTGACTTATAGCCACCCTATATACAACAGGAGGAAACCCTCCCTCCACGACACTGTGACATGCCTGCCTCTATGCCAGTTGTTGTTGTTAGGTGCCTCGGAGTCCAGTCCAACTCATAGTGACCTTATGTACCACAGATCAAAACACTTCCTGATTCTGTGCCAGGAACATGATCTTATTTATGTTTAGGACCATTGTTGCACACACTGTGTGAATCCATCTAGTGGAGGGTTTTTCTTTTTTTCACTGACCTGCCACTCTCCCAAACATGATGTCTTTCTCCAGGGATTGATCTCTCCTGACTACATGTCCAAAATATGTAAGACGCAGTCTGGTCTTTCTTGCTTTTAAGGAGCACTCTGGTTGTACTTCTTCTCGGACAGATCTGTTGGTTCGTTTGGCAGTCTATGCTATATTCAATAGAAGCCTCCAGCACCATAATTCAAAACCATCAATTCTTTTCCTGCTTCCCTTGTTCAATGTCCAGTTTTTACAACCATATGATGTGACTGAAAATACCATGGCACGAGTCAGAAGTACCTTCGTCTTCAATGTGACATCTTTACTTTTCAATACTCTAAACAGATCTTTTGCCACAGCTTTTCCTAGAGCAATGTGTCTTTTGATTTCTTGACTGATGCTTTCACAGGTGTTAATTATAGAACCAAGCAAAGCAAAATCATGGACAACCTCAGTCTTTTCTCCATTTATTGTGAAGTTGCGTGCTGTCCCAGTTGTAAGGATTTTTGTTTTGTTGATGTTTAGTTGCAACCCATATTGAAGGCTATGATCTTTGATCTTCATCAGTAAATGTTTTAAATCCACTTCACTTTCAGCAAGCAGGGTTGTGTCATCTGCCTAACACAGGTTGTTAATGAGTCTTCCTCTAATCCTGATGCCTTGTTCTTCCTCATACAGTCCAGCTTCTCAGATTATTTGCTCATCATATAAATTGAAGAGATATGGTGAAACTATATAACCCTGACACACACCTTTCTCAACATTAAACCAGGCTGTGTTTCCTTATTGTATTTGAACAACTGCCTCCTAGTTCAGGTACAGATTCCTCGTGAGTACAATTAGGTGCTCTGGTATTCCCATTTTCTGAAGTTTTATCCAGAATTTCTTATGATCCACACAGCCAAATGCCATTGCATAATCAATAAAACATAGAATAGACATCTTTCTGATGTTCTCTGCTTTAGACTAATATCCACCTGACATCCGCAATGATGCCAGTGCTTCTCTGATATTCATAGGGTTTTCGATGGCTGATTATTTTAGGGATTGTTTCAGGAGTGGGCTACCATGTCCTTCTCCCATTCTGTGTACTAGGGACCAAATCCAGGGCCTCAGAGTTCAACGGAGGCACTCTTTCAACTGAGCTAAACCTCTGTCCATATTAAAAATAGTAGACTATAGAAAATATATTAATTTGCGTTTGCATTTAATGGGAAGACTTGCATTGGCAAGTAATGCCACAGAAGATGTCATGTATTGGCTTCCATTGTAAAATTCAAAAGTAAATGTTGTGAAAGATCAACAAAAAACAATGCAGATGAGACAATTTGGTTATGTAAGTGTTCCAATACATAGTTAAACAGTATTTGTGAAATCTATTACAAATGTTGAGGTCTTTACAACTTTTAGGTTACAACTTTGTCTATTTTGTACTCAAGTCTGTTATTTATTAGTTTATACCTCAATTTTAAAAGTGTCTTTTTGGGTGGCTTGTAGTGTAGCTCAATGGTAGAGCACCTGCCTACAATGTATAAGGCCCTGGGTTCAAACCTCAGCATTGAAAAAAATCACGAAAAATATTTGCCATTATATTTACTAAGCTTTAAGATACACTTAAATTTAAGATAAAAAATTAGAGATTGTGTCCTTCTGGTATTGAAGGCATCATTTAATCTAATGCATTGCTGTAAAAAAATTTAGTAAATAATATGAAACTGAACTATCTTACATGATGTTTCATAGCTGTTGTTGTTGCTAGGTCTTGTCCAGTCCTGTTGGACTCACAGTGACCCTCATAGGGTTTTCAATGGCTGATTGTTTCAGGATTTTTTTGGGACTAGACTGCTGCATCCTTCTCCCTGCAACTTCATAGTAGATTCTATTAAATTTAAAATTTAAAGTGACGTTTTTAAACTTTTATAGAATTACAAAAATATATTAAGGTATACTATGCTCAGTGGAGGGGATGGGGTTTAGCTCAGTTGGTAGAGCACTGCTCTGCACTCTCTGAGGACCCAAGTTTGATTCCCAACACCCCCAAAACAGGAGGATGTGGTAATTCACTCCAGAAGCAATCTTGAAAGAGCCATTGAAAACCCTTTGAGGGTCTCTGTGAGTAGGACCTAACTAGACAGCACCTAACAATAATAACAAGAAGCCCAGTAATGGGTATATATTTTTTCTACACCATTTCCTGTACTTTGTTCTATAGTTGAAATACAGTTTTAAAGACGAGGAAGCATACTGGATCAAGAACCATTTGCCTTTACGTTATAGTCCCCGTTCTACACTGCAGGAAAATTTCTGGGCCAATGTGTATATATATATATATATATATGTATATATATACGTATATATGTATATATGTATATATGTATATATACATATATATGTATATATGTATATATGTATATATACATATATATGTGTGTGTGTGTATATGTATATATACATATATATGTATATATACATGTATATATATACATGTATATATACATATATGTATATATATATTTATTTATATACATATATATATATATATATATA
>VMDO01022558.1:0-18645 GCA_007922755.1 Pedetes capensis | reverse complement strand
TCTGTGTTACGTTTTACTTTTACATACCATGTAACCTTGCCTTTTGGTTGCAATTTTCTTTTAACTATTAAGAAATTACTCTTTCTTTAATAAGATAGTAAGTAAATATATGGATATTAAAATTAGTTTTCATCTTCCTAAGAATAACAATAAATGATGAAAGGAACACAAGCTCTTCAAAGAAGTTATATGATAAGGCAGATTCTTGACATGACCTAAAATTACGACCACAAAATCAATTTGAGAAAAGGTACCTTCAGTAAATTTTTTGTTTGCTTGTTTTGTTTTGTTTTGTTTTCAGTACAGGGTGGGGGAGTTGAACCCAGGACCTCGAGCCTGCATGCTCTGCAAGTTGGACCACTGAGCTGTGCCCCCAGCCTAGTTTTTTTTACTTTTTGAGACAGGGTCTGGCTAAGTTATGCAGACTGCTTCTGGTCTCAAACTTGCGATCCTCCCACCTCTGCCTCCAGAGCCGCCGGGATTACAGGCATGTGCCACAGTGCCAGATAACAGTAAATATTCTTGAATTTACAAGAAAAGAAATAAACAGATGGTCAATTCACCAAAAAGTTTTAATAATTTTTTTCAACTCAATCGTTAAAGCTTCTGTGTAATCCTATGTAGTATAAAGTTGTACTTGAATTTTTCTCTTTTCGATAAATTAATCAATTGTGATCTCTATCTCAAACTAGTGTGCTATCACTCTTTATTTCCATTAAGCTCTTAGTTAGAAATTCTTTCATAGCAGCAGTGACAACAATGTGGTATACTAAAATGTATTAATAAACTTAAGTAGGCTGGGCCTTTTTAAATGTTAGTTTGATTCCAGAAAGACATGGCAAGCTAACATGTCTTCCTAAAATGACATAGATATTGTCAGGCTTCAATTTATGCGTTCCTAAACTGTTTATTAAGTCAAGTTACCTCTTAATGCTTACACATGGCAGAGTTTTCCAGAAAGAAATAAGAATGGCTTCTCCTGTCTTAAATCTTGGCTCTTGTCTAATCAAAGCATTTTCTAATTCAAATTACATTAAGTGGTGCCCATCAGATGAGTTTATCTAGTCATTGAATGAGGAAAGCATCCCACAGAGGGCTGAACTAAGGAATCACTTAAAGCTTTTAACTATCAAGCTATTTTCAACCTATTTATTTTCCATGACATCAATTATCATTTCCACAAGACTGATTTCTCAATAGTATTTTTTCCTGATGAGGTGGTATATAAAGGGGAAAATTATTTTCTTTATCAATTAGATAAATCTCAATACCTAACCCCATTACAATTCTGGCACAATGATCCTATCTGAATTCACTCACACATAATATTACAAAAATAGAAAAATCTGGTCCAATGATCCCCAACTTGTTTTGGCACCAAAGACTGGTTTTATAGAAAATGATTTTTCCATGGGTTTATCCAGGGTGGTTTCAGAATAATTCAAGCACATTACATTTATTGTACAAATAAGAATGAAGCTTTGCTCATCGCATCTCACATCACTGGCTCAGGGGTTGGGGACCCGTCTTCTATTCTGCAAAGAAGGATTTTTAAAGTTTTCTTTGATTTATAAATAAAAAAGCAGGGGACTTGTACAGCTCTATATACACAAAGAAAGATACTATATCAAACGGTAATAATTCACAGTTTTGACCACTGCTGTCCACTTATTAGAGAAGCAAACTCTAAGGATCTCTTTATTCTTAATTCCTTGAAATTTGCTGATTTTATATGTACATTTTTCCTTACATTTTTGAAGTACCATTAAAAAGAATTAAAGATAACTGGCTATTTCTGGAAATTTATTAAGACCAGTAGATACTTTTTTCAAAATCCAATCTTTTTTATTTGTATGTTTGGGTTTTATTTTGGTTGTTAGGTTTGTTTTTTATTGTTATTATTGTTTTGATTTTATGAGATCCTCCTTCTCTACTCTCCCTAAAGCTAGGAATACGGTCATGTCTCACCACAGCTGATTCCAATTCTATTTTAATTCAGAATCTGAAATCTATAAACACTGTGCCACAATTCCACTAGATACCCACAATTCAGCACTGCAGGTCTTATATTACAAGCTTCTACTTTTTATAAAAAATTAAAATATAGAAATCACATTTAGGTTCTGATCAAACTTAAAATTCCCACTTTCTTTATAGTAATTCAACCCCTCCCATCCTAATAATGATAATAGGAGGTGTCAGGAACCTTATTGTGTTGATTTTTTAAAAAGTAATTATTCTCACATAAAGACCTGGAATCCTAATGGTGAAACCAAAAGATGGTTTCTACATGGAATTAGGACAGAAGATTATAAATGTGTAAAAATCATTCATCATGAGGACAAGAGAAGCAGAGTTGGTTATTCTGCTTTAGATGAACACAACTAATATTTGGAGATAAACAAGATTACAGAAAATGACTTTAATGCTGTGTTAATGTCTAGAATAATTCAGGAAATCATCAACATATCTCCTCTAAGGGAAGGTCAGTGCTTAAAAAAATTCAGATGCTATCTTTTTGGTACTATATGTATGTGTGTGTTATTTATTGATAGGTATTCACTGAATACATTTATATGACAAATTCTAAAGACATATAGAATTTATAGAAAGTTTTATAGACATATAGAAATTTATAGACATATAGAAAGTACAGAATAGTTTAGATATTATCTTCAAAAAGTTACATTTAAGAAAGATCAAGGATATGGACATTAAATGTAAAATAAAGTTCTTAACTTATAATAAGGACTATGTATATACAGAGGATGCCAAAAATGAATACACATTTTATGAAAGGATGTAAATTATATTAAAATTGCAATATTCAATGTATACCAGTAACAAACATGAATAAAAGTCACATTTGACTTGTGCAATTACAAGAGGTGGTCAAATTGGTCATCATGGTAGAGAAAGCAGGTCTGTTGCTTTGCAAGGTCTTTCAGTCATTCCCATGTGCACATTACACAAGGCCATTTTGAATGTGTGCAGTTGTTAGGTGTATTGGAGGTTCTGTTGTATACTCATAGCTCAATTATTTTTGTCCTTCCACAGTGTTCTTGAATTGCAAAAGACACTTTGAGCCTGGATGTTACTAGCAAGATTTCTAGTTCCTGATTTTTGACTTGCTGACCTCATGTAAGTAGTGAATTTATGTTACAAAACTGCATTAACAGAAAGGAGTGAATTAACTAGCCTACTTTGGGTTGCTAATAACATTGACTGCATAGGTTATAAAAAAATGAGGTTTATTTTGCTCAGATGTCTGGAGGTTCAAGGTGGAGGGGTGCTATGATTTGAATCTAAAATGGTCATGTGTTTAAATGCTTGGTCCCCATGTTGTGACACTGTAAATGGTGGCTGCAGAAATTTGAGAGGTGGGACCTAGATGGTAGGTCATTGGAGGGTAGGCCTTTAGATGTTTAATCAGGCCCTAGGTTCCAGTAAGTACTCTCTGCTCCACATCCACCATGATATGAGGAGTTTGCTGCAGTTCCTTCCACTTGCTCAACCACCAAGCATTCCTTACCTATGTAGACTATAGTAGTCTGATCCAAGAGTCACAACCAAATCTGTATTTTCTTAAATTCTTCCATCAGGTATGTTGTCCCATCATCAATAAAAGCTACTAATACATGGTTGTTGCATCTGGAAATGTCTTTCTTGCTGACAGAGTCCAAAGGTACCACTGAACATCACTTGGCAAGAGATAAGGACCATGTGTGTGTACAAGTTTCTTCTGGTCTCTCTTCTTATTCTTATAAAAATGACAGGATTTCATCATGGGATCTACACCCTAATGATCTCATCTAATGCTAATCATCTTCTTCAAACCTTATTGTTCTTGTTAGGTGCTATACAGTTGGGACCAATTCATATCAACCCTATTTACAACAGAATGAAACACTCCCCAACACTGTGCCATGCCCAGCACTATGTGAGTATTTCTCTGCTATTCAGGATTTGGATGGCTGATTCTTTTGGGATTATTGCAGGAGTAGGCTGCCAGATCATTCTCTCATTTTTGCAGTGTTGGGAATGGAACCTAAGTCCTCAAAGCATGCAGAACAACCACTCTATAAACTGAGTTAAACCCATCCTAAAGCCTTAGAGAGATAAACACAGAAGTTGGATTAAGTTTCTACCTGCACAATACTTCACACAGAGATTATGGTTTCTCTTTCCCTCCTACCACTTGTTCTGGGAGGTTGAACTCAGGACCTTGCACATATTTTTCAAGCTCTCTAGCATGTGGTTGCACTCACCACCTGTTTTACTTTCTATCTTGAGAAGGAGTCTCACCCAGTTATGCATACTGCTTCTGGCCTCCATCTTGTAATCCTCCTGCCTTTACCTCCTGAGTTACTGGAAATACAGACAGGAGCCACCATGACCAACTAGAGATTAAATTTTAATACATGGAAATTTAGGGGACACACTTGATCCACTTCCAAATCATAGCATATATATATATATAAATTTTAGTAGCATTTAATATATTTTAATTGTTACTATTGTTTTGTAGTTAAATTTAAAAGTGGCAGCAAGTTACAAAGAAATTAATTTTTAATGTAGTACTCAAGAAAATGGATTTTATATTTCTCCTAAATTAAGGGTTCTGAATTAGTTGGTATGAATTTCATTTGATACCTTACATGGATGGTCTGTGTTGGGTCTCGTTTTCTCTCTGTGATGCCTTAAATAATTACTTTTAGGTTCCCAGGGTTAGGGAGGTCTCAGGTGTTACCTTACCACAGGTAAGCATATTTATGCCCTGACTCACCTCCTCATTCACATCTCTTGCCTGAGAACACCTGATATTCAGACAACTGGTGATTTTAAAGTGACATATTTTATCCAGAATTACTAATTCTTTCAACACAGAAACTAAATTCAGGACTAATTGCCACATTAACAGGAATGGATGTTCAGGTATTTGCTTGTGTATTTTCTGACAACATTTTTTTTAGTACTCAGGGCCTTATGCATGGTAGGAATATAGTCCACCATGGAGCTGCACTCCCAGCCCCTTTCTCATATATGTTGCTTTATTATTTATGAGACAGTGTCTCACTAAATTGTGCAAGCTATCTCTGGTCTCAAACTCAAAACCTACTGCCTCAGCCTCCATAGTGAATGGTAATAGTGTTTTATATGACTTAATCCATGAGAATTTCATTATTCTTTAGCAGCTAATACATTTCCATATCCACTATAGGAAGAATTTAAGAATACTACTAATAATGAGCACAACTGCATCTACATTCAGTGCTGAAATAAAAGCTGACAAAATATTGTCCAATGACAAATAAGTCTAATATATTAAGAGTTCACTGTACATCAACCTCTCATTATAAAAAAATGTCCAGACTTTCAAAGTCCTATACCTCTGGTTTCAGTGGCTAATTTAACCTTAATCCTTAAGGACTAAACTCATAATTCTTTGATGCATATTTTATCCTTTATACCATTACTTTCCTTTATTCCTGTTTATGTATAATTCTTCTCCAGGAATTTTTAATTAACTAGAGATAAAGAATAAGAAAATTCTTCACTAATATATTGCCCAAGGCATTTATCACAGACCTAGTCATAGAAGTTTAGATGGAAAATAAAAAGTTTCATTATCTCCCACAATATTAAAAATAATAGTATTAAAATAATATATTAGGTATTTTCAATATTAATAGTTTTTAGTATGCAATGACATCATACAATGACATGAGCAGGCCAATATGGAGCAATGGTGATGCCAATAATTTGAAAACATCCTGTAAAAAATTTGTACATACTTCTTTTTGCTTGTGAGTAGTAACGTAAACCACTCTGTCTTCAGTTATGTAGCTCACCTACTTTTTGAAATATAATATTTGACCTATTTATCTAATTTTAGATTAAGTTCATCATTCTCTATTTATATATCTTAAATGTATGATGAAATTCATTTATATATGGATGGAAATATTTTATCTGTTACTTTCTAATCAGCAGTAACTGAGAAGCATGCAGAAATATTTCATAGAAGGTTATACTTCAACATTAGGGTTTACTTGAAAGCTTTTCACTTCTAGGAAGTTGTATGGCTCAGCAACTTATTAGCTTCCTAATAATGTCAGAACAATTACTAACATTCACTTGAAGTGGAAGCTATTCAGAAATGATGCTTCCTGGGACTTGAACATTATGACTTTTCCTAATTCACTCCCACACATTCCACCCACATATTTTGTCTGTTTTATTTCACAGATGAAATTAGAGTCACAGTCAAGAGTTCATAATAGAAGTGCTATTGTCATTTGGTGTTTACATTATATCCAAAACAATGATCAAAGATTAACTAAAGATTGAGGGACAGCGCATTAGCAAGAAACCAAACACATGCATGAAACTGGCAATTAAGGTTAGCAGCATGTAATAAGTGGCAAGATCCCTTCTGAGTGATGGAGTATCTACTACAACTGAATGTGAAAATCAAAGGTGAAAGTGACAGAAATTAATTTTGTTCCTATCATGAGCATTTACAGCAGACACAATATCAGGCAAGTTCATAGAGCTGCAAATGCTGCAAACACAAAAAACTTATTAAGGCCATCAAGTTCATCTCATGCTAGCAAAAGCTTGTTTAGAGTAAGAATGATGGATGGCTCTTATTTTTAGTTTCCTTTAGTTTGAAATATTTTGAGAAGGAAACTTTAGCTCATCTTCCTTTCAATTCAATATGGTCTCAAACTAACATAACTTTTCAACGTGGGACATGTCTATTCCTGGAGATTCACAATTTTTTTTCTCTAAACATATTCAACACTGTATTTCTGTATCTTTGTATCATTTTTTCTTGCTGCCATAATGGCTTCCTTGTATTTTTACATAACAATTCCTCCAATTTTGCTAGACCATCACAAAAATCATCGCTATTATGAAACATTTCCTTGCCTCTTCCTTTTTAAAGAAATTAACCTTTTATTTTCAACTAAATTTTGACTGACAGAGAAATTGCTAAATTAGTTAATACACTTTCCTTATGTTTTTCTTCCATTTTCTCCAATGCTAATGTCTTAATTATCCAGAACACAATGGTTAAAAGTATGAAATTAATATTATTACAATAATACTAAATAAATTCTAGACATGATTCAAATATTGCTTATTTTCCCATTTTGTCCTTATGTTGAATATTGGTGAGTATCTATGCATATAAACGCATGTTGCTGTTGTTGTTAGGTCCCGTGGAGTCAGTATCCAAATCATAGTGACCCTACATACAACACGGTAAACACTATTGTCAGTGCTTCTCTGCTGTTCATAGGATTTTCAATGGCTGATTGTTTTTTGGGGAGAGTGGGTTGCCAGGTCAGTCTCCCAAGTCTCCAGCACCTGGTGTTCCCAGGCAGTCTCCTATCCAAGTACTAACCAGGTCCGACCCTGCTTAGCTTCCTACTTCTGTCAGGATCAGATGCCACAGGGCTATGGCTGCAGGCCTATATAAACATGTTCGTTGTTGCTGTTAGGTGTCATTCAGTCTTTATGTGACTCATAGCAATCCTACATGCAACAGGTGAAACACTATTGTCAGCACTTCTCTGCTGTTCATAGGGTTTTTAATAGCAGATTGATTTTGGGGAGCAGATTGATTTTTGGGAGTGGGTTGCCCGGTCCATCTCCCAAGCCTACAGCACCTGGTGTTCCCTGGTTGTCTCCCATCCAAGTACTAACCAGGTCTTACCCTGCATAGCTTCTGAGATCTGACAAGATCGGCTGACACAGGGGTATGGCTGCAGGCATATAAACCCATAGGGTATTTAAAATCATGGTTATGGAAAACATAAGATGAAAGTGTAAGTAAAAAATTAGATATCAAAATATTGATCACTGGAGGCATTCATCATTTAGAAATTTGGAAGATGAGAATTCATCAAAGAAGGCAAAAGATCATTCTACCAGTTAGGATGTCATGGAGGACAAATGAAAAGACTTCAAATTGATAGATGTTGTTGTTGTGAAGTGCTGTCAAGTCGTATCCCACTCATAATGACCCTCAGAGGGTTTTCAATGGCTGTTTTGGATTGCGTTGGGAGTGGATTGTCACATCCTTCTCCCACTTTTGCGGTACTAGGATTCAAACTCAGGACCGCAAAGACTGCTGAGCAGCACTCTACCAACTGAGCTAAATCCCAGCCAACTAGATTGATAGATAGATGAAAAAGAGATACTGAAGTTGCAGGACAGAATTGATTGCTAATTGTTGAGAAAAAAACTCCTGAGGAGAAAGTCCAGAACTGAGTCATGTGTTTACAAAGCAAGTGTATAATTTTTCATCATTTTAACAGAAGGAAAGATATGTTTACGAGTGAAGACCCATGTAGTAGTTACAGATGGTGGGAAATTGGGGATGATGTAGAAATTTTCTGTCATTGATATTTGTATTTTCACTATGAAATATGAAAATAAAGTTATCAGGCCAGAGTGAGGACTCAGAAAGGTTATCTATGGGTAACTTAATTCAAGTATTTCTAAAAAAATGAAACTCATAGATTTAACACAACAAAGGGCCTTGATTAGCTGCAAATTGGATAATCATGTTAAAAATTAATATCCTATGTGGTTCTCTTCCAAATGCTTTTAAAATCTAGCCCCTGTCCAGCATATGTGTCTGTAAATTTCAACAGGGTCTAATGTAGGATTCAGAAAAGCTCTGTAGGGAAAATATGGAGACAAGTTCTTAACTACATTTGCCCATATAATTTGTATTCATATATCACGATTTGAAGCAAGTTATTTTTCTCCATCTAACTGCAACAAGGCCAAAGAGTATACAACATCTATAACCAGGAGTGGGAAGAGACTTTTGTGCAGCTGCAGCCACAGCCGCCTGGGAACACCAGGAGCTGTAGACTTGGAAGAAGAACCTGGCAACCCACTCCCAAAATCAATCCGCCTTTGAAAACCCTACGAGCAGTAGAGAAGGGCTGACTATATTGTTTCACATGTTGTACGCAGGGTCGAAATGAGCTGGATACTGACTTGAGGGCACCTAACAACAACAACAACAAGCTCATTTCTGCTAGAAAAAGCTTAGCTATTTTAGGAGATAAAGGGACAACATATTTAGTCATTGTTGTTGTTAGGTGCCATTGGGTCGGTATCTGCCTCATAACGACCCTTACAGGGTTTTCAATGGCTGATTGTTTCAGGATTGCGTTGGGAGTGGGTTGCCATGTCCTTCTCCCGTTTTTTGTGGTGCTGGGAATCGAACTCGGGACCTCAGACACTGCAGAGCGGCACTCTACCAACTGAGCTAAATCCCAGCCCATTTTAGTCATTAGGAAAATGAAAATTACTTGACCCAGAAAAACTTCAGAGCAGCACTAAAGACTCCTTTGAAGCTTGCACTTTTTTTGTTTGTTTGTTCTTGTTTTTAAATAATTTTGTTCCTTTGTTTAGATTTTTCTTGTTCTTTTTCAGGCAGTCTTACAATATAGCCAAGGCTGTCCTCAAATTTACCATCCTCTCACTTCAGTTTACTGAGTGCTTTGATTAAAAGACTGTGCCACAATACTCAGCTAGATTTGTAGTTTTAAAGTGAGAGTATTTAATGTGGTTTGGTGTTAGGTCTTAAAACTGTGAACATTATTTAAAAGTTAAAGTAATTAGTAAGTGGCGGAATAGGAAGAGTGTTGGATTTAGCCATATCAGAGTTTTCCTCTAATACTCCAGTGAAGAAGGGAAGAAAGTTGATGGAAGAAGCAAAGAAAGGGATTATAAAATGGGGACTATGGAATCCACAGTAAGATAGTGGCTATAATTTGCTTCTGGAATGCCCCACAAATGCCTTGTGTTAAAAAGTTTGGTCTCTAAGCTGGTGCTTTTGGGATGTGGCAAAAAACATTAAGAGGTGACACCCAGTGGAAAGTTCAAGGTCATTGAACATGTGTCCTCAAAGCAGACTTGGGCACTCGAATTTTTTCCTCTATTAGTTTCACATCTTGGCCATGAGGCAAAGAATTCTGCTATACCTCACCCTACCACCATGTCCTGCAACCCAAGCGAGAAGCCCACAAGCATTGAAATCTACAAAAATGAGAACCAAAATAACCTTTTTCTCTTTATAAGTTGATTTATTCCAGGAATTTGTTTCAATGACTCAAAGCTGATTGATACAGTAGTGAAAGGTTTCTAATTGGGTTGTTACCATGAGACGTGAGTTGAAAGAAAAGTCACATTGGGGGAAAGATATTGGAAGTGTACTGGACATGAGTATTGAGGAAATTATGAAATGCCACAGTACAAATATAGAGAAGTATTGATTGGGGTGCTGAACATTGCCTCTTTGAAAGCGCATTAACTGAGGGATGGTAGACAGCCATATGATTGTCAACAGGGCAGTGTGCATTACAGAGCAGAGGAAGTTGTCTGGAAGAGACAAAGAAGGGTAAGGAAGACACAAATTCCACATCTAGGCAAAGTGATGGGTTTGAAAGGAAAAAAAAATTCCCACCATTGATGCACATCAGGGAAAGCAATGTCTGAGGAGACAATCACATTTTTTATGACAAATTGATGAAGGCACTACAAGTAAGGAATTTCTCTCATGAAAAAGCCTGGATTTCAATGGATTTTTACAAAACTCATAGTTTTCCAGGAGAGTAAGATTGAGTAAAATGAAGAGATTTACAGTTATTTCGGGAGGAGATTCTAGTTGATGAGGGATGACATTGAGGAAAAGAATTAATTTCAGCAGCTCTGAGCAGTAAGCTATTATTTTATCTACTATGAGTGGCATAAAATCCCTTTGAATACAAAAGGATTTAGCCTTACAAAGATACACATACAGGCATGCACACAAATATAAACACGTACACACACAAAGGAGATATGATCTGGTATGTAATTCACATGAGCCAGACTTTAGAGGCCTAAATGTAAATCAATAAAAATGTTAAATGCTTCATAAAAAGCATAATATTTTACTAGTATTTTAATTCTATGTATTTATGGGGTACAGAGCAATAATTCCATTGATATATACATTGTACAATATTTAATCAGGATTGTTGACACTTTCATTTTCTTAAACATTATACAAATCTGTTTGATTAACAGTGATGTTTTTTCTGTTATGAGGTGCTGTCGACTCAGGTCCAATTCATAGTAACCCTAAGTACCCATGACCTTTTTATGTTTGAGCCCAACGTTGCAGCCACTGTTACTATTCATTTTCAGTAGTGCCACATCAGCATAAGGAGATCTCAGGGGCTTTACTCCAGTACTATCATTGAGATTGACTCTATTTGAGGAGGCAACTCTTACCCAGTCATTTCTTGAGTCCCTTCCAGCCTAGAAGGCTTATTTTCTGCCACTATACTTGGCAGTACTTCGCTGCTATCCAAAGGTTTTCAATGGCTAATTGTTTTAGGAGTGGGCTGCTGGGTCCTTCTCCCTAGCCTGGGTCTAGAAGCTCAGCTGAAACCTGTCCACCATCGGTGGACATGCTGGTATTTGAAATAATGGTGGCAGAATTTCAGTATCACAGCAGAATTTCAGTACCACATCATGACAGGCTGACAGACATGTGAGGGAACATGTAATGATAATTGTAGACATTTATGAGTTATAGCATGATTTTTTTAGAGTTGCATATAGTATACTGAGATTCATCATAGGATTTTCTTAGAGTTGCATCCTATATTTTGTACTTGCTCTCTCCTTCTTTACTCTTTTATATTATTCCTTTCCCATTAGTTTCCTCTTCCTTCATGATGGATCCATTTGTATTTTCTAATCATAGATATGTATAATTATATATATGTACAAGCACAGGGGAGAAATTTAGTTTATTAAGCATTAAAAGGTTTGTTGTTGTTTTTGCCTTCCTTGTCCTGGGGGAGATAAATTATTACCAAAATCAAGAAAGTCTCTTTTCCATGACTATAAATAACTGGAAATATAATCTAATCCTCCTAGTGATGTAAAACTTCAGAAATTATAATATTCTCATTAAATTTCCTAATTACTCTTATAATCCCAAAGAAAGACATCTATGGTTATATTAAATACAATATTTGCACTAATACAATATTTGGGGAACATGTAACCTTTTCCTTAGTTAATGTTAGCAATGATAAAAAATATTGCATAATCAATAGACAAAAATAGTTAAACTAAAAAAACTATACATTCCATTAAGTATAAATCATCCAGTACTTACAGGAAATGTGGCAGGCTTTATTTTCAACATTCGAATTTGTCCCAAGTTGATTTATATATTTTTGCAGCAAAATGTTTTTCCATATGCTTATGCACAAATTTCCTGAAAAACACTAGGCAAACCATGAAAACTGTACCAAGATGAATCAAGTTATTACACAAACTACACACACTTTAAACATTTATCAGTTTCCTTCAGTGACAGTACCTTTTGAACTTCTTACTCTTGTTACTTATCTCAATGTGAATACTCCATTCACAAATTCAGATGTTGAAATCTTACCATGTAAGATGAGGATGTCTACAGCCAAACCACCTAGGCATCCAGTCTTATCAGATCTCGAAGCTTAACAGGGTAAGATGGCCTGGGAATACTGGGTGCTATAGGCTTGTGAGAGGGACCCAGCAGAGAGTCCAGAAACAATCAGTCATTGAAAATCCTATGAATAACAGACAAACACTGCCAATAGTGCTGGGTATGGCACAGTGTCAGGTAGTGTTTCATCTGTTGTACATAGAATTGCTATGAGTAGGAAAGGACTCAATGACATGTAACAACAATGACGTGGTGAGGCTCTTAGAAGACAGGGCCTTTTGGAAATCATTAAGTCATGAGCAAAGAGCACTCATAATTAGGATTTGTGTCCTTATAAAAGAGACCCCTGAAAAATCCTCCCCCTTTCAACCATATGAGAACAGACCAAGGAGGTGCCATCTGTTAACTCTCTTCTGTAAACACTCAATAAAAAAATATGTGCCCATACTAGAATCCAAATCCAGTGGAACCTTGATCTTGCACTTTCCAATCCCTGGAAATGTGAAGAATAAATTTAGATTTATTTCTAAGTCCCTCAGATTATGGAAGTTTGTTACAGCAGGCTGAACACACTAAGGCAATTCTATTTCAAGAACCCTCCTTTCACTATCACACAGATGTATGATAATTCTGACCCTCAGTTCTGCAAGTAAACTTGAAATCTTTTTCAAGACAAAGTGTCGTTTCTTCTTCTGGTACTTATACTGTTTTGAAGTAAGTATAAAACTGTACTTCTATTTTTACTCAGTTCACTCAGTTTACTCAGTTCACTGATGAAGTTGTTCGTTGCTATTCTCCTAACCTAGATTCTTTATGTAAACCTTATGGTTTGTTTTTCATGATTTTATACAATGTGGCAATTTTTAGGAAGAGCTTACTATAATGGAAAATTTCATTTTCTATCCTCTTTTCAGTGGGTTGAGAAAGATCATGTAACTAGTTTTAGCCAAAGGGCTAAGCGTGGAAGAAACATGTGACTTCTGCAACAGAATAGGATCACAAGCCTATAACTACCTCCTACCTGGCTGCATCACCTCAGGATGCCAAGTGTTTCAGACAGTACACTACTTAAGGGAGGATATCCTGCCAATTGCTGAGTCTGTTTATGAGAGACACATTCTTTCAAAAATTTTATACAAAAGAAAAAACAAACACATATAATGCTAAACCACAGAAATTTTGTGATAGCCCATTTTTGGAACATAAGTTATAGTATTGTGTTTTGTATAAAAGTGAATGCTATTTGACTTTGTTTGCTAAAGGCTATTTTACCATACATATTTGGGTTTGATATAATCATCTTAATTAACTTTCTGTTGGATCATAGGAGATTCTTTGGATCAGGTATTCTGTAGATTTTATTAAATACATCACAGTAAATATTGTGTCCTCTCCATAGTCCTCCTTCTGTCCAAGTTCTCAGAGTTCTTAGAGAGACAGGACAAGAATCGGACCAATTTTCATATCTTATGTGAATAACACAACCATTCACATATGAGGAATGAGGAAAAGTGATTTTCCTTTGTTTATATAGAAAAAGAGGTAGCTGTCCCTATATTCTCCTGAGTCTATTTGTTATTCTGACGGTTCAGTAATTAAATAAATATCTATTCAGTAACTAGAGAACACCTTGCTACTCTGATTTTTATAACTATAGATATCTCTAACTTCCCTGGTTTCATTGTTCCTTAAAATGCAAGTACCAAGAAAGAAGGGGACTCTAGACTTGCTGGCATTTTGGAAGCTTAATCCAGGAGACTACACTAGGTTATAAACACTGCCCTTTTTCTAGAGATAAGATTATTATTATTACTATTATTATTATTGGATAAGAGCCAATAACTAGAAAAATAGCTATAGACAGAATTTTTTTAGGAGACTGAAGCTTTTTATAGAAACTGAGAAAACCAGGAAATGTTTATTTCCCTATGCCTATCTAGCAGCAAAAGCCTGCAGCTGTACTTCTGTGGCTTCAGATCTCAGAAGCTAAGCAGGGTCGGGCCTGGTTAGTACTTGGGTGGGAGACAGTTTGGGAACACCAGGTGCTGTAGGCTTGGGAGAAGGACCCAGCAACCTACTACCAAAAATCAATCTGCCATTGAAAACCCTATGAATAGCAGAGACACACTAACAATACTGTTGCCTGTGTTGTATATAGGATTGCTAAAAGTCAGACACCAACTTGAAGGCAACTAACAACAACAACAATCTATGCAGTAAAGTCGACATCTTCTTTTGTTTACAATTAAAAAGTTACCACAACTAAATTTAGGGCCCAAATTCAATTGTATGCACGCTTTTGACAAAATCGACAAATCATGTTCAGACTAAGATTGGATTTGATAATTTTGTGCTTCGGGTAGAAGAAAACACTATTTGAAGTTTTTTTTTTTTTAAGTTTTCAAGGATTTTCTGGTTTCTGAGCTCATCACGGAAATAGTTAAGATTGTTCAAACACTAACTTTGGGCCATGTATTATCTTCTAGGCTGCATTATATTAATTTATTTTCTCTATCCAATAAGGTGAGTACTAGTAACAGCCCTATTTAACAAGTAAGAAAATTAAAGTACAGAAAAGTCAAAAAATTTACTCAAGGTAATACAGTTAATAAGACATGTGGTTACAATCATACCTTAATTGTAAACAAAAGACTATAATTATATGTAACTATATTCTACCACTCTTGATATAATGAGGTAGAAATACACTACTGTTAGGCCTTGTTGAGTAAGGTCCCACTTATAGCAACTCTATATAAAATAGAATGAAGTACTCCCTGACACTGTGCTATACACAGCACTAAGTCAGTGATTCTCTGCTATTCATAGGGATTTCAATGGCTGATTGTTTTGGGATTGTTTCAGGATGGGATTGCCAGGTCCTTCGCCTGTTTCTGTGGTACTAAGGATCCAATCCTGGGCTTCAGATAGTTCAGTACAGCACTCTAACTACTGAGTAGTACTAATGGAGATGTTTCAACAAACAGATTCAGCACATGGAGGTGCTAGTTTGTTTGTGCCAAGAGATCTGGTAAACAACCACCTGGCCTGATGACTGGAAGAGATCTATATTTGTGCCTGTTCCCAAGAAAGGGTATCCAAATAAATGTGAAATTTATCAAATGAGATCATTAATATAACATGCAAGTAAAATTTTCCCAAATTCATTCAGAAGCGATGACAGCAATATATATATATATATATATATATATATATATATATATATATATATGCAGAGAACTGCTGGAAAATCACGCCCGAGTCAGAAGAGGGAGTAGAACCAGAGATATCAGTGCTGATGTCAGATGGATATTAGCTGAAAGCAAAGAATACCAAAAAGTTGTCTATGCTTTATCCACTAGATGCAAAAGCATTTGACTGTGTGGTTGATAGAAAATAATGGGTAATAGTGCACACAATAGGAATACCAGAGCACTCAACTCTACTCATGAGGCATCTACACATGGAAGAGAAGTCAGTTGTTCTAACAGAACAAGGAAATAATCCCTGGCTTAAAGTCAAGAAAGGTGTGTGTCAGGGCTGTATCCTTTCACTGTATGTCTTTAATCTCTATAGTAAGCAAAGCATATGAGAAACTGGAATTTATTAAGAAGAATATGATATGTTTGGAGGACAATTCATTAATAACATGCATTGTGCAGATGACATCACTCTGCTTGCTGAAAGTGAAGAGGATTTGAAACAGTTCCTGATGATGATCAAAGAACACAGCCTTCAGTATGGATTGTGCCGCAGCATGAACAAAACAAAATATCCTTACCACTGCATCAGTAAGCAATATCATGATAAATAGAGAAAAGATTGAGGTTGTCTAAGATTTTCCTTTATTTGCTTCTATAATCAATAATCATAGGAATATCAATCAAGAAATCAAAAGATGTGTTGCATTGGGGAAAGCTGTTGCAAAAGACCTCTTTAAAGTGTTGAAAAGTAAACATGTCACATTGAAGACGAAGGTATGCCTCATTTATACCATTTCAGTCACATCGTATGGTTGTGAAAACTCGACATTGAATAAGGGAGATGAGAAGACTCAATGTTTTTAAATTATAGTTCTGGAGATGAATATTGAACATACCATGGACTGGCTAAAGAACCAATAGATCTGTCTTAGAAGTTGTGTAACCAGAGTGTTCCTTGGAAGCAAGGATGAGTAGACTGCGTCTAACATATTTTGGAAATGTTGTTGGGAGGGACCAATCCCTGGAGAAGGACATCATGTTTGGGAGAGTGGGAGGTCAATTAAAAAATGGAGACCCACAACTAGATGGATTGACACAGTGACTACAGCAATGAGCTTAAACATAAAAAAGATTGTGTGTATGGCACAGAAATGAGCAGTGTTTCATTTTATTGTACATAGGATCACTGAGTCAGATCTGACTTGAGGGCACCTAACAACAATAACAATGTACTACTGGCTCCCCAAACTTCACCATGCAACCCAAGAGACTTCAACCAAGTGATTTCTCCAAGATATGAATTTAAAGTAGCAGAAGAATTTAACAATAATTTTGAAAGCAATGAATAAAACCAACTGTATATAATGGTATAATACTTGCAAGATGGGCCAAAAAGCAAAATGGGTAAATTTGAATAACAAATCAGTGATTTTTAAATCTAGGCATTCAGTAATAAATTATTAGGAATGGATGAAGACAAAATTACTATGATTTGAACATATGTGCTCCTTCAAATTTCATTTGTTGGAAATTAAACACCAAAGCAACAGTATTTGAGACAAAATCTTTTGACAAGTGATTAAGGCATGAGGTCTCTGTCATCATAAATGGAGTAGTGCTCTTATAAAAGAGGTTGATAAAGTGTCTATCCTTTGCCCTTCCTTTTTCTCCATGTGAGAATGTACCAAGACACATTATCTTGGAAGGAGAGAGAGAACAGTCCTCTGTAGAGTTCAAATATGGTAGCACTTTGATTTTGGACTTCCCAGTCTCTATAACTTCTGTTATCTATTAGTTACCTGGTCTGTGGTATTCTGTTAAGTCAAAATGAATGGACAAACACAAAGGTATCCTCGGCACTATGGGGTACATCTATAATCCCTGTGATTCTGTGTGCTAAGGCAGGAGGATCCTAAATTCTATGTCAGAGGCAGGCAGCCTACACAACTTAGTGTCAAAATAAAAATAAAAATTGGAGGGATGTTGGGGTACAACTCTGTGACAGAGTACTTCCCTAGCATGTGTTTGACCCTGTATTCCACTTCCCAGTATGGAAATAAAGAAAAAGAAAGAAAAGAAAGAAAAAGAAAAAGAAAGAAAACAAAGTGTAAATGCAGTTAAGGAAACATGTAGAGAATATAAATTTATTCACTTTCATGTGGAGGGAGTTGAAGAAAAAAGAAAAAATAAATTCAAGCATATCTATTTGAAGAAATTATGAGGACAGATTGACAACAAAAGAAAAATGTATAAGACTTCATGTTGAAAAAATTAATGGTGTGTCTAGCAGCGTAGATAAGAAAGAACTCACAGTTAAAAACAGTATAGTCAAATTTAAAAAAAACTGTCAAATGAAACAATGGAATTCTAAAACTTTCGAAAGAGTAAAAATTATAAATCTATAAGTTAGATGCAAAAAAAATATTCTCAGAAAGAACATCAAATTAAAAAAGACAATGGACTCCTACTTTCAAAATGTCAAAGGATAATAAATCTAAACCTAGAATTTTATATCCAGTAAAATTAGTTAAATATGAGAGCAAAAGGATATATTGTACATCATATCACCTTTGGATATTTCACCAAAGAATCTTCCTGAAAGCACACTTAGAGAAAAAACATTCTTATAGAAAGGAGCGGGAATTCAAGAAAACATTATAAGGCACTGCTGAGAGTGATTAAACAAAATTTGCTGTTTTTTGAATAAGCAAATATAAAAACTAAACATGAAAATACTTTAGCAAAGTAAGACATATATCTACTTATATTTACTGAATAAAAATATAAGCATAAAAACATCAAAGATAGAGTCTATGGAATAATAATATAATGTGTTGTATGTAAGTTTTTCTGAATCCACTCAGGTTGATATAACAAGTACCAGAAATGGGATGATTTATCAAAAATATGTTGCTCTTG
>VMDO01022557.1:0-33286 GCA_007922755.1 Pedetes capensis | reverse complement strand
ATCAGTGTCTTGAACTGAAACAGTGTTTTCAATGTGTAGTTAGACAACTAGAGTGAAGTTGAAGGCTTGAGATTGAGTATGATTAAAGTAACTCTGATTAAAGATATTTTTCTAAATTAAAGGATCAAAGTAGTCTAATTTTACATATATACAAGGCATATATTTACTTAAAATTTTCTATTCAGGAAGTAGTATATAATGAATTCTTACTTTGATATTGTATACATAAATATAGTTTAAGATGTTTATTTAAAACCCCAGGTAGTTCCAGTATAGTTCAAGATTAATTATAAAATTAAATATGAAAGTAAGGTACCAAATGAATTATACGTCTAAGAACAGAGATGACTATCTGTGGTCTAATATCAGAACCTAAGAAAAGCAAATTGCCCTATTGAAGTTCTTGCCATTACAAATATACAATACTATAGGATAATCCAAACTCTTCCGAGGTTTTGTTTTTCTTTTTTTCATAAGTTTTACAAAGTTGATTCTTTTTGTAACAACAGATTAGTAGTTTAATCAGTAATTTGTTTTGGAAACTCAAATTGCAAACAGTGATAAGGACAATAATCACAAGCAACAAGATTAAAAGCAATATTGATGACTTTGGAAGCTGAATTTATAAAGTACTATTTTCCTGTGATAGTTACTGGTGACAGTTACTTCATGTAGAATAGACAAAGAGTTATTAAAATAGGTTATTAAAATATATGCCCAATAAATACATTACTCTTTATTGCAATACAGACTAAAATTATTGTTTTTGTGTTTCCTGTGATCACAGGACATTTGTAATTACTACTTTAGAATAGGTAGTAACTGTAGATACATGCAATCATAGTAACACACAGAAAATAAAGTTAAACAAGGCACTGGGTTCAACCCCTAAATACTGCAAGAAAGAAAGAGAGAGAGAGAGAGAGAGAGAGAGAGAGAGAGAGAGAGAGAAAGGAAAGAAAAGAAAAAAACCACAACAACAAAAATTAAAGTTAAGAATGGGCTCAACAAAACAACAACAAATTTGGTCAGGGGCATTTTTGTTTCTGTCATTCTTCAAATTTGAAAACTTAGATGGCCTTGCCTCATCAGACAATGTGCAGGTCCATCCCAATATAGGGCAGCCCAGTCATCTCCATGGCAACAGCCCTAGATAAGTTAAAAGGCAACTGGATTCACAAAAAGAAAAAGTTTTAGGGCTAATGAGCACTATTAATTCTTTCTAAAAAGTGCAGACCTAGCCAAACAATTTATAATTCTCCAGAGCAAAAGTTGAGCCTTTCATCAAACTTGGAATTACTAACTTATGGTATAAATACTGCATTGGATAGACATTCACAGAAAATGAATGAGATAAAGGAATAAAATTCTGAAATCCTTACGTGGAAAAAAAAGGGAGTCAGAGAAGATACTGATGAACTCTTAGATGTACTTGTGCACTTTAGTTTTAAAAGGGGTGGGGGAGAAAAAGCGGTAGTGGTAAAAAAAAAAAAAGAAAAGAAAAAAAAAAACTGTAAGCAATTCCTTTATCAAACCTTTTAGGACCACTACTTCCCAAATGTATTATTTGGTCACCATTCCACATTTCAAATTGTCTAAGAATGAAAGCTTCTGATGTTGCTACTTCAGGAAGTATAAGGAAGAAAGGAGAACCTCTCACAGAGCAGGTGAGGGCATAGAGGTAGTTGCACTGGCTGAGGGTGACCCCATGGTTCCTTTTGTCCTTTAGGATTTTCATCAGGAATGTCCTAGCTACTATGACAAGTTCAGGAAGTCAGAGCTGCAAGGTTCCTTTGAAACCAGACAATAACCTAGTTCCCTTTGCCTCCTTTCCCTGCGCTTCTCCCCTGCTGACTGCCAACTCTTACCCACTTTCAATGCATCAAGGCCATTACCATCCCAATAGTATCAAATAAACACAGAACTTGTCCAATGACCACAGTAGAGAGAAAAACAAAATTAGAAGTACTGTTTTTGGTTTGTTTGTTTAATCACTCCCTCCTCCCAGCCCCCAGCCCTTTGTGTGTGAGGATCCCCTTAAACCACCCACAGACCGAACGTACAGAAGAAATGGCAATTTTTTGCTTTAAAAGTTCACTTACCACGGCAACCTCATATTGCTTTGTCATGCTTTTTGCACTTAATTTTTCAAAACTGCTTGTGCAGGGCGCAGAACTGGGAAGGCAGGACTAAAGTATCTCTAGTAATCACAACAAAAAGGAGAGAACATTCACCAATCAGAATTACATTTAAATGCACAATCAAACCCCAGAGCAATACGCACGGTTCGGATCATACCAGGGAGGGGGAGGGGGTGGAAAAAGCCAAGCTAACAAAACAAAAGGTAAAAGGGAGAGTTGAGTGGTTGGAGGGAAATTGATCCAAGCCGCCTTTTGACCGAGGACCGGGCGAAAACCACCAGCCCCAGCACCACCCCCGCCCCCAGCACCCCCGCGATTACCCGAGTGACTGCGCTTGCCTCCAGCCAGCTCAACTGCAGGAAAGGAAAGCCCCAGCTAAGTTCACTAGCCCTGCCACAGTCTTCCTCCACTGCCTGACGGGTTCCTTCAGGAAGACACTTCCAGAGGCATCCGTCCACTTGAGGTCTGGACTTAGTTGCTGATGCGGGGCTGCTGCGAGCAGCTGCTAGGATCCTTGCCGTGTCGCTCCTGCCTCATTCGCGCTGCACAATAGCCTAGGCTGGGTGCACCTCATTAAGCCAGCCCGAGAGCCCCGGGAGCAGGGCAAGCAGTGTGACAGTGCTGCCCCTTTGTAATGACTGTGTGATGGATGCAACCGAAGGGTGGTGTCTGGGTGGGTCAAAACTGTTAATGGCAGTATGTATCATTCTGTCTGTCCTCCGAGAGAGGGAAGCCCCCTGCCTCCCCCTAGGTTCTCTCTCTCTCTCTCTCTCTCTCTCTCTCACACACACACACACACACACACACACACACACACACACACACTCCTTCTTTCTCCACCTCCCTATTATGGCATTTTCTGCAGTCAGCGTTCAAATAAGTAGGAAAACCATCGGGTCCTTTCCAACAGATTACAAACAGCCAGTATATCCACACAGAGGATCCCAAAACCGAAAAACGAAGGCGGAAGGGGTGAGAAAGGCGGGGTGGTGTTAGATGAGCAGGGAGCTGGACGTTAACTGGCCAATAGTTTGCCCCTGTCCTTCAACCCGCAGCGCCAACGCGTCGCACCTCGGGGAGGCGCGGACCGGCGCTTCCCGGCGCAGCGCGTTCCTCCGAGGGCGCGGGGCCACTTGGAGCCACCCGGAGGGCGGGCAGCAGGGAGCAGAAGCAAAGAGAACCAACCCCGAGCCCTGGCCGGACGGAGGCTGCAAGAGGGTGCTCTGCTCCCAGAGCGCGCGCGCGCGGCCGGCCCGGGAGGAGCCCTGCGCTCAGACGCAAGTCCCAGCCCAAGAGCGGGTACCAGGGTGCGGGCAGAGCTGCGGGAGCTGAGGCGGTCGGGTCAGGAGAGGGCCCTGGGGCTGGCCTGGGACCGCCGGCCCCGCCTCGCCTGAGTGCGGGGCTCGACCCCTGCCTCCTCCTTCCGCAGTCTCTTCGCACCCCACACCCGCGCTCTGAACCACTCCACCCTGGGGCTCGCCCAGGAGGGCCCGCCTGCCCCAGGAAGGCATCAACTCATCAACACTTCTCTTCTCTGGATCCCTTGTAGGAAGTCTTGGAATTTACCATGCTTCTTCCCCACTGCCACCCACCTCGTTGAAAAGGTCCCCTGAGAGTATTTCCTTCCCCCTCTCAATTTTGGAAATAGTCCCAAGAACACAGTTCAGAGGCTCTGGCTTATCATTGATAGGAAAGCCTTACAGGACACCTTATTTCCCTACGTGGACAAACAGACTTCTTTTACACTCAGCTCTCCATTTCCAACTTACTGTGATGTTGCACACCCTTGATGCACTAAAAAGCACCTTCCCAATAGCCTGAGCGATTTCTCCAGAACCCCAGGGATGATGTTTATCTATATTTATTAGAGTTTATGGAGCACTACTTCTCTGACACTATGTAATAGACTTCTCTGCGTCTTATCATTGACGCCTTATGGAAGCTACGAGAAAGCCAGAGAGAAAATAAGGCATTTCTATCTAATGAAGCATATCTCCCTTGTATGTCAGCTATTTATTTATTAATCGCTTAAAATTTGTGTATATAGGTTGGGCAACCTGTGGTAGGCCATGAGGAAGCACTAAAGAAGGCTTTAGGCCACTCTTCAAAAAGCCTCTGATCCATGTGGAAGGTAAAAGAACCAGCAGTTCTTAATTACTTCTAATAGGAAACCACTTCTAATAGATGGAGACTTTCAGCGTAGGGAAGGAGGTTGTGGTGGTAATTTCTTCACTTGGTTCCTTCTGGTCTTAAACCTGTAAGGCCACAGAAGTCTTCCCCCTTTTTAACAAATTACTTTTCACAACTTTTTCCCATTTTATGTTTTGAAGGTAGTGCTCGACTTCTGTTCATATATTTCCTGGAATTAAATATACAGGAGGGAATAGCGGAGAGGAAAGGAGAGGAACAGAAGACCAGTTGGATTCTAGAAAAATATAAATTAATTGCCTGATTAATTTATTGATTTACAGTAACACCAATTTAAGAAAGCCTGCCTAGAAAAAAGTCCTCAGAATTATACCTTAATGAATAGAATTATATATAATTACCAAAATAATTGTTTGCATATAAATTGTTTTTAAAGGGTATCTGCAAGGTGTTCTTTTCAAACATTACCTCTTATGTTGTTTTACTGGTAATTTGCATAAAATTAATAAAATAGCCGGGAGTGGAGATAGTATATGGATTTTGTAGTATGTTATTAATTGAAAGTACAATAAGCAATAAAGGTGCATTATTATTAAGGGTCTCCAATTCCTCAAGACCTAGTTGGGCAAGATACTAAATAGTTTTCTTTGAACACATTCTCCTAAAAACTACAAGGAAATTTTTGAAAAAAATAGCTCATTAGTTGGCTAGGCAAGTGTTTCTGTTCACTCATTTTGCAATTGACTTTTCAATGACTTTAAAGACCTCCTGGAAAATATTCACTTTACAAACTTCATTTTAGTCCAATCATCCTTTGTGCTTCTTCATCCTAGAAGTTTGGTTATTAGGAGAAGGGAAATGGAAGGAAGGGGAAGATTAACTAGTAAAACAGTATTTTCCTTGACACTTTTTATAACAACCTAAAGAAATGAACAATGAATTTAGAAATTGGGTCTTGTAACAAAAAAACATTTTAAGATGGGATACAAACAGCCCCAGTAAGTATATAAATTAAATGTATTATTAACCTGGTGAAACATAAGATTGCACCTGGGAGAAGTTAACACAGTTGGAGAATATTAAGACTTATCAATTCATTCAGCATTAATGAGAATTGAGCCTGGTGTGGAGCACAGTTGCACTGAATTTGCAAGAATTATACACCTAAATGTAAAATAAAATATTGCCAGATGGTAAAGCTGTATCAAACCCAAAGAAAAACTGTAGATATATTCTAAAAATCAAAAAACCTACCATCCTGCAAAAATATTTCTCCTACTAAAAGTTTTTAGCCTATTCCATAAAATGTATGTGATAGTACAACATTGAAAAGAGGATTTTCATTACCTGAACAAGGCAATATGTTTTATTTTCTATTTTTGTTAGTATAATTATAGGCTTGATTTATTTCAGGCTGTGCTCCATCTATGGCAGGGCAAAACAGAAGGCAAAATAGTTTCTTTGGCATACATCAAAGACTATATTATAATCAATAAAAGCAAACCAAGTCTGGAAAATATATAAGCCAGGTATTAAGTATGTAATTCACCACCTATAAATCTCCCACCAATGGGTGAATGTTGGGAGTCACGTGAGGGCTTCAATGCCTAATGGAATGTAATGGTTAATCTCAAGTGACCTTGGTGCTCTCCTTTGGAAATTTCTCAACAAGTTCTGTTACATGTAAGAACAAGGTCATTGTGTAGGAATGCAATAAGGATTTTAAAGGTTCTTCTGTATGCTCCCTTTTAAAATTAGTCTTTGGGAAAGCATTTGTTTGCATGCTGTTATGATTTCTTAACTCATGTTACAGAGAAGGGTTTCTGGAGTCCTATAGAAATTGATTCAATGCTCATGAGCTGGGCGACTTAGGCAATTTTCTTAACCACTCTAGATAACACTTCTCTCTTTAATAAAATTAAAAGAACAAAGACCAACTCCCACAGTTGTGATGATTTAATGATGTGAAGTGTGAAAACACACTGCCTAGTAAAATGTCAGCCCTATTGAGACAGACATTATAATTTGGCTCACTCAACATGAATTCTCAACCTCCTTCTTCCTTGCCTTACCCTAATTCAGAGACTGGAAAATTGAACATTTAATTTCCCAGTTTTCTTTGCAGCTTCAAGTGACTGTTCGACACAGTTCTGGAAAATGCATATTTTCAGAGGAGTCTGTTGGAAATACTTTAGTCTTCCTGATAAAAGAGGAATAGACATAGCTGCTACCACCTCTTGCCCCTTTGCCCTCCTACCCACTTCTTACCTGGAATGTTATTTGATGTCTGGAGGTAGGGTAGCCAACTTGTAATCATGAAGCAATTTATATGAGTTGAAGGCCAATCTCTGAAAGATGGTTAAGAAAGATGGGAACAATCTTGGTTTCTGATGGCATATTTGGCTGTTCAATTAGTCTGGGACTGCCTACATTTAGACTTCTTGTATATGAAAAAAGAAACTCTTCTTTACGTAAAACATAATTTGGCCGGATATTCTATAACTTAAAACTTAACTGACATATCTACCATGGTTGAGATTTTCTGCTTGTGAATGAAATCTGTTTTATTTATATGACTCTAACTGTCATCCGGGCTGGGATTTAGCTCAGTTGGTAGAGCACTGCTATGTAGTCTCTGGCGTCCAGAGTTTGATTCCCAGCACTACAAAAATGGGAGAAGGATGTGGCAATCCACTCCCAAGGCAATCCCAAAACAATGAGCCATTGAAAACTCTAAGAGGGTCTCTATGAGCTGAACAGGACTCAATGACCCCTAACAATAACAACTGTCATCTGCTTTGGAGAATTCCAGGTAAACTGAAACTCCACCCATAATCTGGTCACTGGTATTGGGTTAGATGATCTTCTGAACTATGAAGTGAATTTGTGAGGATCATTTTCTTCAAAGGAAGACCCATAATTGTCCTAAAATAGACTGAGCTGAAAGTTTCAGGCCAAATATCCTTTCCTTTTCCTTTCATAATAAAATTTCTTTTGCTTTGTTTTCAAGTAAACATATTGGGATATGTTCACTTTTGAGTGTATTCATATGGGAATATTTACAACATTCACCTTGGATGACAATATGAAGTGTGACTTTTAAATAAAAAAAAATTATGCTAGGTGCAGCATAAATCCCAGTGACTCAGGAGGATGGCAAATTGGAGGCCAGAGTCAGCCTGTGTAATTAAGCAAGACCCTGACTCAAGATAAAAAATTTTTAAAATGGGCTGGAGATGCAGAACAGTAGTAGAGCACCTGCAAAGTATGTGGGAGGCCTTGGATTCAACCCCCAAGTACCACACCCCCAAAATAGTTACTACATAAAGATGCTTTGCCATTAATTCTCCTTAAAATACTACTTCTGGCCTCAAAGACACTTGTCTCATTGTTCTTGCCACTTTCTGAAACAGTTCTGGAAGTCCTTTTTCTTGACTGTCTTTAGTTGCACTGTCGTGGCTGCCTTGATATCCTGAATTGATTCAAGACCTGTTCCTTTCCTGGTAATTCTGACATTGGAGAAGGGCCAGAAATTGGACAGTGCTAGTCCTAGTGAATACAGTGGATGAGGATACACTATAATATTTTTGTTTGACAGAAATTGCCATACCAGAAGCAATATATGACACGGAGCATTGTCATGAGGATGGATAAAACTAGACACACTCATGAAGCAGGACTTTCAGACTTGCTTCAGAAAGGGGCAAGAACAATGGCATAATTGTGTTTGAAGCTAGGGGGAGTATTTTGAAGAAGATTAATGGTAACTTGTCTCCTGCTGTAATAACTTTTTCATTTAAACATTCCTTCCCCCTTTGTTTTCTGTACTTGGGGTTTGAACCCAGGGCATTGCCCAAACTTTGCAAATGCTCTATCACTGGGCTGCACCCCCAGACATTTTGTATTTTTTATCTTGAAGCAGGGTCTAAGTTACACAGGCTGCCTCTGGCCTTGAACCTTCAATCCTCTTGCTTCTGCCTCCTGGTTGCTGGGGTTATAGGCAAGTGCTACCATGCCCAGCCTCACTGTATTTTTTTAGAAATATTTAAATCATGACCATGGTTTGCTGCCATAGCTCCAAAAAATTTAAATGTCATCTTTAGGAATTGTGTTCAGAAACTAAATCATAATTCAAGGGAATGGAAGCAATATAGCATTGTTAACAAATATGTTTTCTGAGGATTGGATTTGATTTAAGAAAATATCCAAAGTCTATCAGAATCAAATCTATGAAGTATGCAGTCACTGAAAAACTAGGCCAGGAACAGTGGTGCATGCCTGTAATCCCAGTGACTCGGGAGGCAGAGGCAGGAGGGGTGCAAATTTGAGGCCAGGAGCAGCCTGAATAATTTGAGACTGTGACTCAAAAAAAAAAAAAAAAAAAAAAAAAAAAAAAAAAAAAAAAAAAAAAAAAAAAAAAAAAAAAAAAAGGAAAAAAAAAAGAAAAAAAGAAAAGAAAAGAAAAAAGGAGCTGAAGGTGCATGTCAGTGGTAGAGCACTTGCAAAGCATGCGTGAAGTCCCAGATTCAGCCCTCCAGTAATGCAAAAGAAAAACAAATAAACAAAATAATCACCTAAATGGCAAACTGGGTGCTGTGGTGCATACCTATAACCCCAGTTACTCAGCAGGCTGAGTTCAGGAGGACCACAAGTTTGAGGGCAGAGGCACCCTGTGCAACTCAGTAAGAGTGTGTCTCAAAATAAAAAAGAAAAAACTTCAAAAAGGACTGGGGTGCAGCTCAGTGGTAAAGCACTTGCCTAGCATGTGGGAGGCCCTAGGTTCAACCCCTCTTGTCCCAATACTGGAAAAACAAACAAACAAACAAAAAAATCTCCCAAAACTAGATGGTATAAGGAGATTTTTATTGTTGTTTTGCTTTTAAAAACAACAAATTATGTATATACACAGTGTTGTTAGGTGCTATCTAGTTGGGTCTGATTCATAGTGACCCTCATGGGGTTTTCAATGGCTGTTTTGGGGATTGCTTTGGAAATGGATTGCCACATCCTTCTCTTGTGTATGTAGAGTAGTTAGACTTAAAATGGGTCTGAAAATGTGTTGTAGCAACGATGGCATTGTTCATATAAGCATATGTTTTCCTGAGGTGAACGCTTTGGAGGCCCATGCATGTGGTCACATGTGAGCTTAGCATGTCAGTCCAATAGCTACTTGCAGTTACAATTTCTTTGAATAAGCCAGATGTTTCCTTTTCACCTTTCCCCTTCCATTCTGTCATAAATTTCATATTCTGAAACAAGCTCAGTTGATTCAAAGCCATTTCTGTAGTGCTATCACTACAATAACGGATTTTTATAAAGTACAGGTAGCAAGACAGAATAGTGTCATCAGTATGATAGTAAGATTTTGAACCAAGCCAGCTCTGTGGCACATGCCAGTAATCTCAGCAACTCAGGAAGTGGAGGTAGGAGCATTGCAAGTTTGAGGCCAGTGGCCCTGTCTCAAGATAAATAAAAATAAAAGGAGTGGGGAGTACAGCTCAGTGGTAGAGAACTTGCAAAGTGTGTGCAAGGCCCTGTGCTCTTCTCCCACTCCCCCCAAAAAAGATTTTGACTCAAATAGAATTCCATTTGAGCTCCAGTCTTACTCCTTAGTAGCTGTGTGATGTGAGTGGTTATTTAATCATTTAAGTCCACATTTTTTAATCTATAAAATGAGGATACAAATAGGTCTGTCTTAAAGACTTGTCATGAATATCAGAACACTCTCCAACACTGTGCCATGCCAGGCACTATGTCAGTGCTTCTCTGCTATTGATACAGTTGTCAATGGCAGATTGTTTCAGGAGTGGATTGCCAAGTCCTTCTCCCTAGCCCTGCAACACCTGATATTCCCAGGTGGTCTCCTATCCAAGGACTAACCAGGCTGACCCTGCTTAGCTTTTGAGATTAGTCAGGATTGAATGCTGGGGCTCTATAGCTGCAGACAATCGTGGTTAATTAATATTAACTGGTCTGTGTATTTTTAATTTTGTTTGATGTACAAGAAAGAAATTTGGTGCTAGACAAACCAGTCTTGGTTCCATTATGTGATTATAGGTTAAGTCTCTTAGCTTAAGTCTCATTTTCCACAGTATAATGTAACTAATGCATGTCTTCCAAGGGAAATGTTTTAAAAAAATAGGTAATAAATTGGTGATTACTTCTGGTCCCCCGTTAATAAAGAATAGAAAACTGGATGCATGTTCAAAGAGCCAGGAAATCACAATTACCTTGGAGTTTACAAAGGCTCTCCAGAGGTCCTTTATTACTTGGAGAATTGAGATGAAAGTAGAAGATAGATGACTATTAATTTAAATCATACATGGTTGTGATGTACCAACCATAGGTGATTAAACAAAAATTGGAGTTTGGGTGCAGTAGCTCTGTGACATACCAGCCATAGGTGATTAAACAAAAATTGCAGTTAGGGTGCAGTAGCTCAACTCCTCTCAGCCTATTACTTGATGTACACAGTAAGTGCAGTGTGAATATACCTGTCAGTTATTCAATAGTTTATATTTAATTTCAACAAAACATAAAAGACAATTTTCTCATTTGACTCAACAAGAACCTATCCTCAGTGACTTCATTGTATTTGGCATGAAAGGGGATAGAATGCAGGACTAGACATGGGGAGATGTGAAATAAAATCTTTCAATGTTTTTTGATTGATTAGAGTTCATTATGTGTTTAAGAATAGGATCTCAGCCTGGCACTACTGTAATTCCAGTGACTCAAGAGGCCAAGGGAGGAGGAGCCCAAGTTTGAGACCAGAGGTAACCTGCAAAACTTAGCGAGACCCTATCTCAAATTAAAAAATAAAATAAAAAGAGGCTGGGGGTGCAGCTCAATGGTAGAGCAATTGCCTAGCTTGTGCAAGGCCCTGGGTTCAACCCCTCAGTTGTTGCTGTTAGATGCCATGGAGTCATATCTGACTCATAGCAACCCTTATGGGGTTTTCAGTGGCTGGTTGTTTCAGGATTGCTTCAGGAGTGGATTGCCACATCCTTCTCCCATTTTTGTAGTGCTGGGAATTGAACTTGGACCTCAGAGACTGCAGAGTGGCACTCTACCATCTGAGCTAAATCCCAGACTCCAACCCCTCAGTACTTCCCCCCAAATAAGTAAGTAAATAAATAAATAAAAGGATCTCAGAAAGAACCTTTCTTTCTTTCTTTCTTTCTTTCTTTCTTTCTAGGAAAAAGTGAAAAATCAAAGTCCTCTAAAAAGTATTTATATTTTAAGATTTGTGTCAATTTTCCTTCACTGTGACAGAACATTTGATTTGAACAAATTAAAGGAATAAGAAATAATTTTGGTTCAGGGTTTCATAGATTTCAGTCCTTGGTCCTTTGGCTCAGCTGCTCCCGGGGCATCATAAGGCAGAACATCATGGTGGGGAGCATGAAGAAGAGCAAAGCTGCTCACCTTATGGTGGTCAGGAAGCAGAAGAATGGAAAGGAAGGGGTCAGGAACTAGATATACCATCCAAAGACACTTCTCCAGGGACCTGCTTCCTCCAATCAGGTCCCCCTCCTAATGGTTCATTTGGCTATGACTTCATCAATGGATTAATCCATTGGCAAAGTTAGAACCTTCATGATCCACTAACACCTCAAAGCCCCATCAGCTGGTAACCAACCCTTTAACACATGAGCCTTCCATGTTATATTCAAACATTAACAAGCTTTCATATTTTGGTAGGGCAACAATACCATATATTGTGAGTAATATATATTATGGTATGTAGGAAATTAAGTTTACTTAGAAGTAAAATTATATAAATATATATGCTAAATTTTATTTATTTCTTTATTTTGTGGTACTGGAGATTGATCTCAAGGCCTTGTACTAGGCAAGCATTCTTCTACTGAGCTATATAGCCAACCGTTAAATAATTTTTTTTTTTTCAGTAGTAGGGGCTGAACCCAGGGTCTCACACATGCTTTTCAAGCATTTTACCACTGAGCTATACCTTCATCCCCTTTTTTATTTTGAGTCAGAGTCTCACTAAATTACCCAGGCTGCCTCTGGCCTCCAATTTACCACCCTCCTATCTCCATTTCCTGAGTTACTGGGATTATAAGTGTGCACCACTGCACTGGACCCTTTAAAATTTTTTTAATCTTTAGATGGGTCTCAATTACACAGGCTGCCTCTAAGTTGCTGGGATTACAGGTATACAACAGCACATCTAGCTAACCTCTTTATTTTTATGTAAAGAAACCCAAGAAGTGCAAGACTTGGCTAAAGCAATTTACAATATAAAGTTTTTATTCTTTTATCCTCCCTCCCTCCCTCCCTCCCTTTCTTTCCTTCTTTCTCTTTCTTTTCTCTTCTTTCTTTCTTTCTTTCTTTCTTTCTTTCTTCCTTCCTTCCTTCCTTCCTTCCTTCCTTTCTTTTTTCCCATCTAGGGATTGAACCCAGGGCCTCACACAAGCCAGGCAAGCACTGTACCACTGAACTATATTCTCACCCCCTTAAAGTTTTCAGGCCAACTACTCACCTATGATTGCAAAGATGGTGCCCTCAAGCAACAACCGCAGAGCATTTTGACTTGTGTTGAGGAATCATTTTTGTTTGGTTGGTTTTGACGCATGATCTCACTACTTAGCCCATACTGGATTCAGACTTGTGATTTTCCTGCTTCAGCTTCCTGACTGCTGGGATTACAGGCATAGGACACCATATTGGGCTCAGAATCTTCATTTTTAAGTGAACACAATAGGTGAAATCTGCCAATCATGGGTCTTGGACATAAATCATCCCAGAAATTCTAAGTCAAATTAATTTTGGACATGGGACTTTAATCTTGATCTTCTGACTTCCAGTGAGGTCAACTTCAAAATATACCAGTGATTTTCAACAGAATGGGAGATGGATTCCTTCTTATGGTACAGTGTAGGCAGGAGGTGACATGTAACAGAATCACTCTACAGGGCTTTTTCAAACCAGTCGTTCATGGTGTGAAAAATGCCACAAAGGATCTAAATGAGAACACTTACTGTAGTAAACCACTATTACTGAAGGGTATATGGCATATTTTCCAGACTACCCCCTAGTATATAGGAATTAAAAACAACAAAAACATCAGTAGCTGAACATGTAGTGCACATGTGTAATCTCAACATTTAGGAGCTGAGGCAGGAGGATTGCAAATTTGAGGATGGCCTGGGTTGTGTAGAGGAGACGGTGTCTTAAAAAACAACCACCACCATCAATAACAAAAACAAAAAGTAGCACCATATGTTGAGAAGTACGTCTGCACCACATTATGCTTCTTTAATCTCTTAATCTGGTTAAATTTACTCTTATTCAGTAAAATCTAATAAATAGAGCCTTTCGTGAGAATGAGAAGTATTAAGCTTTGACGACAGTCAGTTTATAATGAGGTTGGGTTCTGCTCATATACCTTTACACCACACCTGCCTGGGGTCATTTAACTCCAACCCCACAGTTGTTGTTGTTGTTGTTAGGTACCATCAAGTCGGTATCCTACTCATAATGACCCTCATAGGGTTTTCAATGCCTGTCTGTTTTGGGATTTCCTTGGGAGTGGATTGCCAGGCCCTTCTCCCATTTTTGTGGTGCTGGGAATTGAACTCGGGGCCTCAGAGACTGCAGTGCAGTGCTCTACCCACTGAGCTAAATCCCAGCTAAACCCCACATTTAGATGGCATAAATCATTAAGTAAGGGTAATTTGTGCATCTTTATGTTACAAGTAGTTAGCTTAGTATTGAATTAGGCTAAACGTTTCTCTACTTTGACCATAATGTGCTGTCTTCTAACTTGTACTACTTTTTCTTTGCTAATGAGTATTAGATCCTTATACAGTTAACTGATTGGTATACCTATGCACAGATCTTGTTCAACACCTGCCTTAGTGCTTCATACTTGCCTTTTAGTTTCCCTGGTATTAAACAACCACACCTGCCTGGGTAGTTGCTAAGTTTTTGTTGCAGGATTTACTTGTTAAGATAGTTAATCTTGATTATCAGATTGATTGGGTTTAGAAGCACCTGTTGTTGTTGTTGTTGTTGTTGTTGTTGTTGTTAGGTGCCGTCGAGTCGGTATCCGACTCATAGTGACCCTCATAGGGTTTTCAATGGCAGATTGTTTTGGGATTGCCTTGGGAGTGGGTTGCCACGTCCTTCTCCCATAGAAGCACCTAGCAGATTAGTAAAAGCATGCACCTGTATGTCTGTGAGGGTGTTTCCAGAGAGAATTAATTAATAGGGGAAGAACCACCCTGAATGTGGGTAGCACCGTCTTATAGGCTGAGGGAATATGAAGTGGAAAAGGAGAAAGCCAGCCAGTATGAGGGCAGACGTTCTCTCTCTGCATCTTGGCCACCTCTCTCCCTGTTTCCTGTGAGCTGAATTCTACCATGCCCTCCCTGCCAGGATGGACTAAAACTTCTGAAACTGTGAGTCAAAATAAATCTTTTTCCCTTAAGTTGTTTCTCTCAGGTTTTTGTCACAGAGACAAAAAGTCTAGCTAACACAGAAAATTGGTACCAAAGAGTGAAGTTATTTCTGTGATTAAACCTGACCTTGTAGTTCTTAAGTCTTTGGAACTAGTTCAGGGAGGAATTTGGAAAAGTTTGGAGAAGTGGCCTGGGGAAAGACTGGAATGGTATAAACACAGCAGGCAATTCTGTTAGTAACTCAGAGAAGAATGTGAATAGAAACATGGCCAGTGAAGACTATGCTCATGAAGTTTCAGATGGGAACACAGAACCTGTTATGATTTGGACTAGAGGTAATCATGTTACATTCTGGCAAAGAACTTAACTACATTTTGTCCACATGCTGAGACTTTGTGGGAGGTTGAATTTGGAGATGATGGACAAATTAATCTGGCTGAAGAAATATCAAGGCAGCCCAGCATTCAGGCTATGGCATATTATTGCTGGCTTCTTTTAGCCATGTTTACAATGAGAATTGTGAGCAAAAAGCAGAGCAGGAAAAATTGAAAAAACATACAGTTTGGTGTTAGAATAACACCATTGTAAGGAAGCTAAATAATTTGCATCAGGACAATAGGAATCCCCACCCATTTCAGGCTCAAGGTTGTGAAGGTTTTTAACTCAGCTGAAAGATGGCTTTGAGAAGATAGCTACTGGGAACCCTGCTTGTGCAGGGCCACCTAGGGAAATGTTTCACCACATTCAGCCATCCAAGCGCTCAGAAGCCACTGCAGTTGGTTCCAAGGCGGCCTGGCTACTTCTCAAGCTGTGTGGCAGTCCTTGGTGTTATTCATGTGATGCTGGTTTTGCAGGCAGGTGCAAGGGGTCAGGGAGGCTTCCAGCAGACTTCAAAGGAAGGCCTGGGAGACCAGGCAATGTGTGGCAGGGTCAGTATCCCTGCAGGCAGCCCCTAAGAGGGCAATATTTGAAGCTCTGAGGGTGAAGCTGAGGACACAATGGAGACCTCAGAAAGTTAAATGTGATAGGAATGTGGAGTGTCTGCCCTGCCAAGGAAAGATGTGGGCAATGAATAGAGTCAGCCCAAGAGAGAGGCTGTACTGGCTGCAACCAACAAGGCCATAGGAGTGGGACCGCCCACGCCTGTTGGATCTCACATCATGACACCATGTGTCCCAGATAGCAGACACAGAGCTATAGGATTTAATGTTTGCCCTGCTCGGTTTTGGTCTTGCTTTGATCCCATCTTTCCTTTCTATGCCCCTACTCCACCCTTTTGGAATGGGAATGATTACTCTGTACTTCTGTGTCTTGGGATTATGTAACTTCTTTTTGATTGTATAGGAGTTTACAGCTAAGAGTTTGTCTTGAGTCTCAGAGGAGACTTTGAACCTGGACTTTTGAAAAATGTTGGAACTGTTAAGACTATGGAGACTCTTGGAAATAGACTAAATGAATTTTGAATTGTGAGATGGACGGGGGCTTTTGGGGGCCAGTGGATGAATATTATGGTCTGAATATGAAATGTTCCCCAACAGGCTCATGTGTTGCAAGCATGGTTGATAGCAACTGGGCTTTTGAAAGTGATTGGGTCCTAAGAGCGCTGATATAATCAATGGATTAATTCCTTGTTAGATTCATAATATGATGATATTACTGAGAGGTGGTAAAAAGTAGGAGGTGGGACTAAATTGGAGAAGGTATGTCACTGGGGGTGTGTCCTTGGGATTATATTTAACCCTTATGTTCCCTTTGCTCTGCTTTCTGTCAGCCATGAAGTGAGTTGTCTCTGCCATGTTCTCCCATTGCCACGATGTTCTGCTTTGCCATCAGCCCACAATCAGTGGAGCCAAGGAAGGACTATAGAATTGTTGTTATTGTTGTTAGGTGCCATTGAGTCAGTCCGATTCATAGCAATCCTATGTACAACAGAATGAAGCACTCTGACATTGTGCCATGACTGGCACTATTGTCAATGCTTCTGGGCTATTCATAGGGTTTTCAGTGGTGTATTGTTTTGGGAATGGATTGCCAGGTTCTTCTGCCTAACCTGCAGCACCTGGTATTCACAGGTGGTCTCTCCCATCCAAGGACAAACCAGGCCCGACCCTGCTTAGCTTCTGAGATCAGGCAGGATCAGATTTCAGGGTGTTATGAGTGCAGACAGACTATAGGCTAAAGCTTCTGAAACTATGAGCTAAAATAAGTCTTTCCCCCTTAAGTTGTATATGTCAGGTATTTTGTCTTAGCGACACAAAGTCTGACTAGCAATTGCCAACTGTATTTGTGTCTGCTCTGCTCCTCTGCTTCACCTTCCTTAGGTCTCTCCACCCAAGGTGAAAAAAGACTTGTTGGGGTCTTCTCCAGCCTGGCAAAAGACCATGGAGCTTCACTTCAACACCAGTTTGCTTGGGGACCCTCGGGGGTGGGCAAGAACTGGTTGGTGGCACCAAGAAGGACCTTGGGAGCCTTCAATAACAAATGGGAACTTTATTAAGCTACTCCTTTGCAAGACAGCCTAAAGATTATAAAGCTGTACATAACAGCTCTCTAGCCAGCAGCACAGGTTGCTGCTGCTTTCATAGAATAACAGCTCTATATCAAAGTGCCAAACAGCTCTGATGTCCTCGCTGGTTGCGCCGATGATCTGATGTTGTTGCCTCTTACCGGTTGTCTTTTCCTCTCACCTCCTCCCTGGGATGGTAGGATTGAGAGCTCTTCTTGGCTTGCTCAAGGTCTTCATTCTTGACTCTCAGAGTCTTGCCTCTTGGGGGCTTGAATGAAGGTCTGGATGATCAAAGCAGAGATTGTCACTGGTCACAAAGTCAGGTGTGGGATGCAACAATTAGGACCAAGGTGGTCGGGAAGGAAGAAATGAAAGGACCCTTAGGGTAGTCGGTGGCCTGCTTACATATACTCTGGGTGGGGGTGTGCACTAGGGTGCAACCAATTGGAGAGTGGCTTATGCCAGGAGGAGCAGCCCTCCATGTGAGGGCTTGGAAAAGTGCACTTACAATTGGGGGGTTAGATGCAGGCTGGACCAATCACTGAGTTTTCCTTAGTAACCAATCGGATGGTTCTGGGCAGCCAATCAGGCTGAAGGAGGCCATGCCAGACCTGGGCTGTTTGGGGGCCATCTTGGATCACTCGATGGGAGGGGTAGGAATAAAGTAGGTGAAAGGTGAAAAAGTAGGTGAAAGGTGAACTGGGACTTGGGTAGTCATATTGACTCCTAGGGACTCAAATAGGTCCCAGTCCAGGTTCCTGGGTTAAGGGTAACCAAAGGTGGCAGGAACAGGGCAGCATCTGGGGAGGGCTCAGACTTCAGCCAGTATCAAGTGGGCCTCGGCCCAGGCACCCTCCAGGTCCACCTCAAGGGTGTCCAGATGATTCCCTACAAGACTGAAAATTTCCTTGCAATGTCTGTTCTTTGAATAGTGAGCCTCTTGCCTGGTTGGCAGGTTCAAACATCATTTGTTTTTTGCACAATACAGGCTCTCTCCATGTAGCTAGCCCAACTACCACCCAGGCCTCTGAAGGAGGAAAGTGACTGAAATGTGCATTTCATGTCTGGGCCTGGGAATTTAGAGGACTACAGATGTCCAGGGGCTGGGATTTAGCTCAGTTGGTAGAGCGCTGTGCTGCAGTCTCTGAGGTCCCGAGTTCAATTCCCAGCACCACATAAATGGGAGAAGGGCCTGGCAATCCACTCCCAAAGCAATCCCGAAACAGTCAGCCATTGAAAACCCTATGTGGGTCGCTATGAGTCGGATACCAACTCGACGGCACCTAACAACAACAACAACAGATGTCCAGAGGGCAGTATCTTTATTTTATTTTATTTATTTTTTGTGGTACTGGGGGTTGAACCCAGGGCCTCATGCTTGCATGCTTTGCAAGTGCTGTACCACTGAGCTGCACCCCAGCCCATTTTTTAACTTTTTGAGACAGGGTCTCACTAAATTATGCAGACTGCCTCTGGTCTCCAACCTGTGATCCTCCTGCCTCTGCCTCCCAAATTGCTGGGATTACAGGCAGTGCACCACTGTGCCCAGCTTATCTTTTTCATTTTTGAAATTCTGTGGTTTCTGTGAAACCAATCTACCCAGAAGGAGCAGTAAGGTGTTGATAGGGAACAAGTTGTGCCAGGCAACTATGTTAAGTTTTACTTAAGGTGTACCCTGTATTCATGGATATTCAGAGAAACAATCCAGGGAGGAAAGTTGTGCTAGAGCATTGTCCATGGAAGAAAATTTTAACTTTTTATTCACTATATTAATCGCTCATTGCTGCTGTAACAAATTACCACAAATTTAGAGACTTAAAATAACTATGTAACAACACAACTGTTTGAAATCTATGGTCAACCTTATGGGGACAAAATTCTGCTGGTGGCTCTCGAGAAGAATCTGTATTGTTGCCTTTTCCAGCTTGTAGAGGGCATTCACTTTCTTGTGGCCCATTTCCCTCTTCAAAGCCAGAATATTTGTGTCTTGCATCACTCTGCCAGTGACTCTTCTGCTTTGCTCTTGCCTATTTTATAAGGACCTTTATGATAACCTTGTGCCCACCCAGATCATCTGGGGTAATCTGCCTATCTCCAGGTCATCCTATTAGCACCCTTAATTAATTCTCCTTGGTTATATAATATATTTACAAATTCTGGGGTTTAGGATATGGACATTTCTTGGTGATGGGCATTATTCTGTCTACCAGAATCTACATGGCAAGGAAAGAGATTCTCATAAGTGAGTACCTATAAAATCATCTACTTTCTAAGAGTCTCAAAGACAAAATACAAATAAAAATGTGCCAGGCTCTTGGCCCTAAGGGAATCCATATAATGTACTAAAAATTCTGAGGAGATTGAGGAGGGAATTGCTATGCAATACCATGTATGAATGTATCCTTTCAAAAGCATATATGGTTTTGTAGTTCATGTTCCGTAAGTATTGGTTTTCACCTAGAGGCATTACACCTGTGGTATGAGGAAAATATTTATTAAGAACCAGTTCCCCTAGCCCTCCCTAAAAGAAATGGGGATCAACTCAAATGCAATGGGTATAAGTATAAGCAGAAGAAACAGAACAAAAGATAGTTTTATGAAAGTAAAAGCAATTTTTTTTGCATTCTTATAAAAATGTAATAATTCTCACTTTAAAACCTTCATTTCCTCTGGCTCCCACCCTGGATTCCATCTATCCTGTTGATTTAGCAGCCAAGTCTGTAATTTAAATGCTGCTACTTATTCTGCATGTTAAATTCTGTTTACAGAATCAAAGGATTTTCAAATGGAAGTGCTTATCTAGAATTTGGAGATGAGATCTATCCAAGTGCGGAGAAAATCTTAAGTCTGAGAAATAATTAAATTACAACACTGTTTATTGAGCTCAGAATCAGTTTGTTGAAAAAAATTAAATGTCTATGTTTTTATCTTTCCTGTACATTTTTAAAAGAAAAATTACTTTATTCTGTAAATGTAACACTGGCTCATTATAATGAATTCAAGTCATGCAGAAAAGTAAAAAGAGGTTTTAAAAACAATCACCCCAAATCCTTTTTTACCATTATTAATATATTAAACATGCTATTTTTATAAATAAGTATTTAAATAGAAAGAAGCCAAGTGAAGCTGAAATGAATTGGAATGGATTGCTAAGCTTCAAATAAATGTTATATTAAGAACAGGTATATTATTTCTTAATAGACTTCTCTAAAGTTAAGAAAAGATTATTAAAAACATTAATTGAGATCCTAGTTTTAAAATCTGCATCTTTCAATTGTCAAGGGCATCATCTATTTCCTTGTTCTGAATGATGAAGATATTAGCCGCCTCCTTTTTCCTTCTCCCATCTCTTGATTTGTTTTTAGTATTGTTTATGCATTAACAAGGGTTATACATTTATATTGAATTTTATAATTAAGTTTATTTTAAGTTGATTCAGTGTGCACCCAAGACCTTTTATGCATTTTCTCTTTTCCTTACTTTTTAGACATTTTTTTTCAGTTGCTAGATTTCATGATCAAGAATGTAATGTGTGTTCATCTGTTTTGTTTTAGGGGTTTGGTTGTAGTGTACACAGGTGGTATATTCAGACATCTTTGATGGCTGAAGACATTTGTTAGTTCTACCTATTATAGTTATATACCTTGTATACATGGATATTTTGTATACTTTTTGGTTATAATGTGTGGTTTATATTTTCCTTCAGAATTTCTAAGACATTTTCTAGTGACTTCTTGTCACTGAATGTTACTGTGGAATAATGTGAGACCCACTAAGACTTATGTCAGGGTTGTTTGTAATCAAATTACTTTGGAATATATGCTCCTTTTCTTTTTTTTAATTGGAAAATTTTAATGTACACCTTAATGTGATTTATTCTGACATGCTTTTCATTGTGACATTTCCATATATGCATTTTGATGTACTTTATTCATATAGGTTCTCCCTTACCCTCCCATATGCTTCCATCCCCCCACCCTCCCCATCTAAGTCTTCTCTATCTTTTACTTGGTAATATTTTTCTATATGTCCTTGGGTTCCAGTTCTGTTTAAGATAGAAACTTTTCCTGTAGTGATCTTTGTTTTTATCTTGTTAGAACAATTGCATGCATTTTCTAGACCATTTATATTGACGCCATTCTTTTCTTTTTTTCCCCCTTTTATTTTGATCCCACCTTTGAATATGATTTTTCCTTCTTATGGTTTTGATTCAGCTCCCACATATGAGTGAGAACATGTGGTGCTTCTCTTTCTGAGCTTGTATTCGCTCACTTAAAATAATTTTCTCTAATTCCATCCATTTTGCTGCGAATGACCTTATTTCATTTTTCTTGATTTGCTGAGTAGTATTCCATTGTGTATATATACCATAGTTTTTAAAAATCCATTCTTCTGTTGAAGGGCACTTTGGTTGATTCCATATCCTTGCTATTGTGAAAAGTGTTGCATTGAACATGGAGATGCAGGTGTCTCAGTGGTATGATGACCCATCTCCCTTTGGGTAAATTCCCAGTAGTGTTATAGCTGGGTCATATGGTAGATCTATTTTTAGTTTTTTAAGATACCTCCATATTGATTTCCACAGTGGTTGGACCAATTTACAGCTCCACCAACAATGTAAGAATGTTCCCTTTTCCCCACAACCTCACCAGCATTTGTTATTTCTTTTATTGATCTTGGCCATTCTTACTGGTATAAGGTGAAATCTCAGAGTTGTTTTAATTTGCATTTCCTTAATGGCTAGGGATATAGCAGCAGTGGTAGCCCTGTGGCATCCGATCCTGTCAGATCTCAGAAGCTAAGCAGGGTCAGGCTTGGTTAGTACCTGGATGGGAGACTGCCTGGGAACACCAGAAGCTGTAGGCTTGGGAGAAGGCAACCCCTTCCCAAAAATCAATATGCCATTGAGAACCCTATGAACAGCAGAGAAGCACTGACAAGAGTGTTTCCCCTGTTGTACAGAGGGTCACTATGAGTCGGATACCGACTGGACGGCACCGAACAACAACAACAACAAATGGCTAGGGATACTGAGCAATTTTTCATGTGTTTCATGCCTTTACGGACCTCTTCATTTGAGAACTGTCTAGTCAGTTCCTTTATCCATTTGTATATTGGGATATTTTTTTGTGTGGGGGGAGATTTTTTCTTGAGTTCTTTATAATTTCTAGTAATTAGACCTTTATCTAATGTATAAAATGCGAAGATTTTTTCCCATTCCATGGGGGTTTCCTTGACTCTGTTAATTGTTTCTTTTTCTGTGTAGAAGCTTTTTAATTTCATGTAATCCCATTTATCTAGTTTTGTTGTAATTTCTTGAGCAATTGGAGTCCTATTAAGGAAATATGTTCCTATGCCTATATGATGGAGTGTATTGCCTATCTTGCCTCCTATAAGTTTTAAAGTTTCTGGTTTTATGTTGAGATCTTTTATCCATTTTGAGTTAACTCTCATGTATATTGAGAGATGCAGGTCAACTGTCATTTTTCTGTAAGCGGGTGACCATGTTTCCCAGCACCATTTGTTGAAGAGGCCGTCCTTTTTCCAGTTTACTTGCTTTGCTCCTTTGTCGAAAATCAGGTGGATATAGGTGTGTTGAGGTATTTCTGGGTCTTCTCTTCTTTTCCAGATGTCTTCAGGCCTATTTTTGTGCCAGTACCAAGCTGTTTTTGCAACCACTGCTCTGTAGTATAGCTTGAAGTCAGAGATTGTGATTCCACCTGCTTTAGATTTGCAGCTTAAGAATGTTTTGGCTATACGTGGTCTTTTGTGGTTCCATATGAATTGGATCATTTTTTCTATTTCTGTAAAGTCAGTTAGTAGAATTTTCATGGGTATTGCATTAAATACATAGATTGCTTTTGGTAGGATAGCCTTTTTTACAATATTAATTCTCCCTATCCAGGAGCAGGGGAGGTCTTTCCATTTTTCAGTGTCCTCTGCTATTTCTTTCTTTAATGTTTTGAAAATTTCCTTGTAGAGATCTGAAGGGTCTTTGGTTAGATTGATTCCAAGGTATTTAATTTTCTGGTGGGCTATCATGAATGGTATTTTTCCTGAAATTTCCTTCTCTTCCTGTTTGGACTTGGTGTAAAGAAAACCTATTGATTTTTGTGTGTTAATTTTGTAGCCTGCAACTTTGCTGAAGGAATTAATTAGATCCAGAAGTTTTCTGGTTGAGGTTTTGAGCTCTTTCAGGTATAAGATCATATCATCTGCAAATAATGATAATTTGACCTCTTCTTTGCCAATCTGTATCCCTTTGATTTCTTTCTCTTGTCTGATTGCCCTGGCCAGGACTTCAATTACTATGTTGAATAGAATAGGAGAGAGAGGACATCCTTGTCTTGTTCCAGATCTAAGAGGAAATGGTTTCAGTTTTTCTCCATTTAATATACTGTTGGCTATAGGTTTGTGATAAATGGCTTTTATGAAATTAAGGTATTTGCCTGTTATACCTATCTTCTCCAGTGTTTTTATCATGAAAAGGTGTTGCACTTTGTGGACGGCCTTTTCAGCATCAATTGAGATGATCATGTGGTATTTGTTTGCCAGTTTCTTGATATACTGGATTATATTAATTGATTTCTGTATGTTAAACCAACCTTGCATCTGTGGTATAAATCCCACTTGGTCATGGTGAATAATCTTTTTCATATGCTGCTGGATTCTGTTTGCCAGAATTTTATTAAATATTTTTGCATCTAGATTCATAAGGGAGATGGGTCTATATTTCTCTATCTTAGATGAATCTTTTCCTGGTTTAGGTATCAAGGTGATGGTAGCTTCATAGAGTGTATTTGGGAGTGTTCCCTCCTTTTCTATTCTTTGGAATAATTTGAGGAAGACAGGTATTATATCTTCTTTAAAAGTTTGGTAAAATTCTGCTGTGAATCCATCAGGACCTGGGCTCTTCTTTGTTGGGAGGTTTTAATTACCTTTTCTATTTCTGTGTATGTAATGGGCTTGTTTAAGTTAGTTATGTCTTCTGGGGTTAGTTTTGGTAGGTCATACGTGTTAATAAATTTGTCCATTTCTTCTGTATTTTCATATTTTTGGGAATACAGTCTCTCTTAGTAATCCCTGATAATTTTTTGTATTTCATTGAAATCAGTGGTTATGGACCCATTGTCTTTCATAATCCATACTATGTTAGATTTTTCCTTTTTCTTTTTGATGATGTTAGCCAGAGGGGTGTCTATTTTATTAATCTTTTCAAAGAACCAGCTCTTAGTCTTATTAATTTTTTAAATTATCTCTTTAGATTCTAATTGAGATATTTCTCCCTTTATTTTTGTAATTTCCCTCTGTGTGTTCCATTTAGGGTTGTTTTTTTGTTGGATTTCTAGTGTCTTAGACTCTGTCATTAGGTCATTTATTTGGCTCTTCTTTATTTTTATATGCTCCTTTTCATTCCAGATTAATTTGCTTCATTTCAGAGAAAGTTTATTTAAGAAATATTTATCTTTGTATACATTGCTGTGTTCCTCTGGGTTTTCCACCTAAGAGACATTGCTGTGTTGCACAGAATTTGTTAATTCTCCAGTTGTATGAATTTCTTCATGGTTGTTTAATTTCTTCTTCTTTTTGTAAATCTGCATTTACTACGATTATCTCAGGTTCTTTCTTATATTTCAGGTTTATTATTAGTTCTTTAATGCTATTCTGTAAGCCCTCTATTTCCTTAGGTTTATAATCCTCCTTTTCTCTACTGCTTCTTAATCTATCTTTGCATTCTTGTTCTTCTTAAATTATTTGAAATGGCAAAACACTTAAAAAGAATTAGTTCACTTTGTTGCATTATGTTTTTTCTAGGCTTCACTCAAAGTTGATCTTTTAAATATTCTTCCTCCCTTCCAAATTTATTTACTTAGTTACCATGCTATTTCTTTTTATCTTGCGTATACCTGAGGATCTGTCCAGCCCTGTGCTTATTTTGTTACAATATAAGGAATATTTTCCATCTTAACTGAGAAAAGTTTGTTTCCCTGGTACGGACATACAGAGTTTGAGGCCCAGGAAATTAGTGCTTTAGGTTGTTTTTCCTGGACTGTGAGGCCAAAATGAGGAATGAAATGTACTCAAAATTCTGTGACCAGCTGGGCTCTGTCACATTGCACATTTTGTTAAAGGTGTTCTACAGATACACCTACTTGTGGAGTGGTTTTATAGCCCACTCACAATGAGGATATACTTGGTATTATAGTGGGTCTTTTAATTCTATAGATCTCATTTCCCTCAGAGAGTGTACACCTTTCATTTTCACCTCTTTGTTTCATCTCTTTCTCCTTGGTGACCATTTCCATTAATCCTAGTCAAAAGAAAGAATAGGTAAAGTTACTCACTCTGGATGGTTAATTTCATGAGTCAACTTGACTGGATCACATGGTGCCCAGACATTAGGCTGAACATTCTTTCTAGGTGTCCTTGTATTTGTAGATAAGTTTAGTATTTGAATCAATAGACTAAGTGGATTGTCTGTCCCTTGTGTGAGTGGGTATTCTCAAATCTACTGAGGGTCTTAAAAATTTTTTTTTGTACAACTTAATGGGTTTCATTATGAATTTTCCATACATGCATATCACTGCACATTGTTCATGTTCACCTCTCCCATTACCCTCTCATGACTCCCCTCCCCCATCCTCTTCCTCCTTACCAATGGTCCCCCTTCTACTTGCATGCCTTGTTTATGTGCATATATACATATATGTATATGAACATATATATGTATGGGATTTAGCTCAGTTGGTAGAGCGCTGCACTGTAGTCTCTGAGGTCCTGAATTCAATTCCCAGCACTGCAAAAATGGGAGAAGGGCCTGGCAATCCACTCCCAAGGCAATCCCAGAATAGTCAGCCATTGAAAACCCTGCAAGGGTCGCTATGAGTTGGATACCGACTCGATGGCACCTAACAACAACAACAACAACAACATATATATGTATAGTCTTAATACACTGAAAAGGTAGAGGAAGAGAAATTCATTCCCTGCCTATTTGGACTGGAACATTGGTCTTCTACTGCCCTTGGACTGGTACCATTGATTCACTGGTCTGAAGCCTTTGGGCTTGGATTGAAGTATACTCCTGGCTTCGCTGAATATTAATATGCAATGGAAGATCACAGTACTTCTCAGACTCCATAATTGTCTAAGACAAATCCTCATGATAAAATTATGTATATATATATATATATATATATATATATATATATATATATGAATTTTTTTGTTTGTTTCTTAGGAGAAACTCAAACATTACACTACTAAAGGAGATCTATTAGCACTTTATTCTGCTGTCTTTTCCTTAGCTCTTTTAGTGTCAGAGGAGATGAAATGTCTTCTCTGATAGATAATATTGCCTCTGACCTGGTTGATAAATCTAGTGTGGGTTTTTGTAGGTAGCCCATTTTGCTTTTACTCTGAGCTATGTCACCACCTTAGCCTCTTAAAATTATAAATGTAATATTTATATCTCCTACATTTTTATACCTGGGCTGGCATTTAGCTCAGTTGGTGCTCTCTGAGGCCATGGGTACTCTTTGTGGCTGTGGGTTCAATCCCCAGCATCACCAAAAATGGGAGAAGGACATAGCAGCCCTCTCTTAAAACAATCCCGAAAATAATCAGCCATTGAAAACCCTATGAGGGTAGTTATGAGTTAGACTCAACTGGATGGAACCTAACAACACATATCTCTACCTAGTGTTTATTTTCTCATTACTGGTATTTCCCCTTTAGAATATAGGTAGGCCAAAAAAGCCCCATTAAAGACCCCAAAGATACAGGGAGTATCTTGGGTTGAGGTTGATGTTGGGAGATTCATCACGCTGTGTCTAGATTTCTCTACTTATTCCTTCCTTTTCCTTTTCTTTCTTTCTTTCTTTCTTTCTTTCTTTCTTTCTTTCTTTCTTTCTTTCTTTTTGTGGTACTTGGGGGCTAAACTCAGGGTCTTGTGCATACTTTGCAAGTACTCTGCCACTGAGCTGCACCCCTAGCCCCCTTTTACATTTTTTTTTATTGAATTAAGACAGAATCTCATTAAGTTATGCAGCCTGCCCCTGGCCTTGAACTTGGGATCCTCCCTGCCTCTGCCTCCTGAGTGGCTGGTATGACAAGTTTGTGCCACCATGCATAGCTGCCTTTTCTTTCTTTTTGTGTTTTTAATGGCCTTGGTCTATACCCCTGTTCTTGAATATGTTTTTTTTTGGGGGGGGGTGGAGGGGGATTTTTTTTTACCATATTTTGTTGTTGTTGTTGTTGTTAGGTGCCGTCAAGTCGGTATCCGACTCATAGAGACCCTCTGTACAACAGGGGAAACACTATTGTCAGTGCTTCTCTGCTGTTCATAGGGTTTTCAATGGCAGATTGATTTTTGGGAGGGGGTTGCCAAGTCCTTCTCCCAAGCCTACAGCTTCTGGCGTTCCCAGGCGGTCTCCCATCCAGGTACTACCCAGGTCCGACCCTGCTTAGCTTCCAAGATCTGACGGGATCGGATGCCACAGGGCTACGGCTGCAGGCACCATATTTTATAATTATCTCTAATTTACTTTCATTTTTTTTTACTTTTACTTGAAGAGAGAAATTCACTTTTTATCTGAGTACTGAGAGATTAAACCTGGGGCCTCACACATGCTTTGTAAGTACTCTATCACTGAGCTGTACCACAGCCCATTTTTAACTATTTTGAGATGGGGTCTCACTAAGTTATGCAAGCTGCCTCTGGCCTCCTACTTGTGATCCTCCTGCCTCTGCCTCCTGCGTTGCTTGGATTATAGGTATGCATGTGGCACCTGGTCATTTTTTCTTAATTATTATTTTTGAATATGCATCGTATAGTACAAAATACAAAAGGTACAAATGTGTGTAGAGTGAAAAGTAAATATCCTATTTCTGTTTTAGTGTTTTTTGTTTGTTTTGAGGGGAGCTGGGGATCAAATAACCTAGGGCTTCAGTTCATGCTAGGCACTCTGTACCACTGAGCTACAACCCCACTCCTATTTTTAGTTTTAATACAAATATCATGCAACATATACAATTTTAGATTTAAAAAAAAACAATATATCTTGAAGGCAATTCCATATGAAAACATGTTCAACTGTTGTACTCTTTTTAGTTGTGCTTACGATTTCATTTTGTATCCATATGTAAATATGTAACTCAGACTCATGAGATATAATAAAAATAAACTTCTCTCTCCTTTGCTCCTTTTTAAAGTTCATTCAGCAGATGAAATCTTCCTCTGCCACTAGATGAAAACTTAGGCAGATCCTTGTTACTTTTTGGTCCCACTGCTGAGGGAAAGGGAAATTGTGTTCTGATATGAAGCTCTTCTTCCCTATGAAACCTCTCCAACCTGTCTTGCTACCACTCGATATTTGCTAGTTCCTAAGCCCTCCAGAGTCATATTAGGAGGATGGGGAAGGGGAAGACATTTGAACAGCCACTGTCCCTTTTTTTTTTTCTTTTTCTTTTTTTCTTTTCTTTTTTTTTTTTTCTTTTCTTTTTTTGAGTCAGAGTCTCACTATGTAGCCCGGGCCAGTTTAGAAATTGTGATCTTCCTGCCTCAGCCTCCTGACTGCTGGGATTACAGGGGTCCATCAACACACCCAAGTTGATCCTTTTTAAGCTGTATTCTTTCATGCCCTATAGACTTGGCATATGTTTGGAATGGATTCTCCCTAGTATACTTCTTACAGATCCCTTATGGGGTCCCACCAAAAATAATCCTTTTTAGAGGTTTTTTTTTTTTTAGCAGGCTCCTTTCTGTTTTGCTTCAACTTAAATTTCTCAGGCAGTCCACACTACAGTGTGGCTCCGTGATGAGTCCCTTCGTCTTTTGCCAGTTGCCCATGGTCCTTCTAGGCCAAACTAAAGATGGCCCCTACATGGTTCTCCTGTCTGTCTCCAGTCCTTGGATTCATGTCTTCCTATCTGACAATCTGGGGACTGTTGGCAACTCTCAACACAACAGAACTCTTTTGGCTTCATAATCAAGTGGTTGGTTAGCCCCTTTCTACCCTCAGAACTCCCAGATAGCGTGCCCTGCAGAGGACACATCTCAAGCTCTCTTAATCCTCAGTGAAAGCTCCTTTTTGGTTCCGTGTTGAGCCATGTTGGCCTTGAGCCAAAAGGAAAAATGTACACCCTGTACTCTTTATATGCAATTATCAATATCTTTCCGTTGTTGTTGTTAGATGTCATTGAGTCGGTATCTGATTCATAGCGACCCTCATAGGGTTTTCAGTGGCTGACTGTTTCGGGATTGCCTTGGGAGTGGATTACCAGGTCCTTCTCCCATTTTTGTGGTGCGGGGAATTGAACTCGGGACCTCAGAGACTGCAGCACAGCGCTCTACCAACTGAGCTAAATCCCAGCCCATCTTTCCATAGTTTGAACCAATTGAAAAAGGCTAAAACTCTCCCCATCCCCAAACACACACCAAATGACTGTATGCAAAGCCTCACTATTTTTCAGTCTGTTCATATGCCATTGTTAACTCATATAAACATTCCCAGTGGGAAGGATATATGGCTAATGTTATGATTTGGACATATCTCACAAGACTCATGTATTGAAGGCTGGGTTGCCAGCTGCTATCTTTAGGAAGGTGATTGGACTATAACTGATCTTACTTTATCAGTGGATTAATCTGTTGATGGATTCATAAATTGATGGCATTATTGGCAGGTGGTGAAAACTAGGAAGTCAGACTAGTTGGAGGAAGTAGGTCACTGAGGCCATGCCTGTGAAAGATGGATCTTGTCTCCAACTTATTTCCCTCTGTCTCTGCTTCCTGGCTGCCATGAAGTAAGCAACTTTGCTCCGCCACATTCTTCCACCATGATGGACTAAAACCTCTGAAATAATGAGCCAAAATGAATCTTTCTTCCTTTAAGTTGTTTTTATCAGGTATTTATCATATTGATGAAAATTTGCCTGACACAGCTGTGCTGACCTGGAACATGTGGAAATCACTCTTCCATTGCACAATAAGGCACAGTCTTAAAGCAAACAAACAACAATAATTGTTTTTATTTAAGTTTTTGATATTTTTCTTAATGTGGATTGCTTTTGCATTTTTAATTTTCAAAAATCTTGCATTAAACTGTCTTGATTACTGTGTTTTGGGCCTCTCAAATTTTTTCATAACTGTATAATTGAGATATAATCCACATATTATAGAATTCATTCATTAAATGTGTACCATTAAATGATTTTCAGCATATTCTGACAATTTCTAAACATCAGAAACTTAATTACCCCATTAAAAATGCATGATCATCACTCTCCCTTTCCCCAACTCCAGTTCCTAGGCCTAGGCAACCACTGATCTGTTTTTTGTTGCTATTGTTATACCCAAGAGAAATGAAAGCATACATCCATACAAAAATGTCCACATGAATAGACATAGAAGCATTATTCTTAATAGTCAAAGATGGTCTTTTTAAGTTTTCAATTTGCATCTGCTGCTTCCTTGGGCTGAAAGTAGGAACATCTTTCATTCTTTCTTCACATAAACATTTCTCTCCAAGGAAATTGCTTCACAAAATCCTCCCTCTCTCTATACTCTGAGTTATTTTTATAGCCTTGATCTAGCTGATACATACATTCACCCTCAAATTCGTTCTGAGTAAGAAGTGAAGTTGAGGTATAGGTTTCAATTTTGAGGTGCAGATTCTAGAAATAAACTAGCTGGTTCAGTTACAAGTGAATGAGCTAGTGGCAAATGAAATTGCTTAAACTCTCTGAACTTTAAATTCTTCTGTATATTTGACACAATAGCCTTGTGTTTTTGTGGAATTGTAAGTTTTAAATGAATCAGTTTATACCAATGCCAAGGACTCAAATGTGTCAGTGATTTTTTTTTTATTCTTGTAAAAGGCACAGATCATAAAACTTACCACTTTAACCATTTTTAAGTGTAGAATTATGGTGTTAAGGATATGTACGTTGTTGCAAAGCAGATCTCTGGAACTCTTTCATCTTGGAGAAATGAAACTCTATATCCATTAAACAACAACTCTCCTTAGTGCCCTTTCCCCAGCCCTGGAACTACCATTCTACTTTCTGTATCTAGGAATTTGACTAATTTAGATACCTCATAAGTGGAATTACATAATATTTGTTGTTTTGTGATTGGCAAATTATACTTCTTAAGGCACATTGTGTTAGTTTTTTTGTTGCTGTGAAAAAATACCTGCAAAAATAACTTAAGGGAGGAAGGCTTTATTTTGTCTATGGTTTCAGAGGTTTCAGTCCATGACTCCTTGGCTCTGTTGCTTCTGTGCCCATGTACAGAAAGGCAAAACATTGTGGCAGAAGGGTATGTCAGAGGGAAAGCTGCTCAACTCATGACAGCAAATATTATGCAATTCCAATTACTGTAAATGAAGTATCTAACAGTCAAGTTCCTAGATGTAGAAAGTAGAATTGTGATTACCAGGGCTGGGGAAAGGGAGCTAAGGTGAGTTATTGCTGAATGGATATAGAGTATCATTCTTGCAATATGAAAAAGTTCTAGGGATCTGCTTCACAACAATGTAAACATATTTAACACTACTAACAGTGCACTTAAAAGATGGTAAATTTTATGATATGTGCTCACCTCATAGCAGCCAGGAAGCAGAGTGTGAAACTGGAAGGAGTTAAGGACAAGATGTACCCTTCAAAGGCACTCTCCCGGTAACCTGCTTCCTCCAACCAGGCCTCACCTTCTGATAGCCTACTCTATATGAATTCATCAATCGATTAACCAATCACCTTTCTACAGTACCACCAGCTGGGGATCAAACCTTTAACATATGAGCATTTTCAAGGGGCTTTTCCTATTCAAACTATGACATTTATTCATACTGTATGATATGGCAGCTTTTCTTTCTTTTTTAAGGCTGCAGAGTGTTCCATTGATAAAATGTAATAACTTTTTGTATCCTTTCATCTGACAATAGATATTTGGGTTGCTTCTACCTCTTATTGTGAATGGTGGTGCTAGAAACATGGATGTGCAAATATGTTTTGAGACTCTGCTTTCCAATTTTTTGAATGTATCCAGAAGTGGGACTGCTAGGTCATATGGTAGTTCTATTTTTAATTTTTTGAGGAACTGGCATCCTGTTTTCTATAGCTGTTGCACCATTTTACAATCCCACTAACAGTGTACAAGGGATTCAACTTCTGCACATCACCACTACCTTTTATTTTCTGTTTTTTTTTTTTTTGATAGTAGCTGTCCTAATAGATGTAAAGAGATAACTCGTGGTTTTAATTTGCAGTTTTCTTGTGCGTAGTGATGTTAAGCATTGTTTTATGTTTGTTGGCTATTTGTACATCATTTTTGGAGAAAAATCTACTTATGTGCTTTGTTCAATTTTTAATCAAGTTATTTGATTTTCTGTTGCACTGTAGAAGTCTATATGTGTTCTGGATATTAATTCCTTACGTAACATGATTTGCAAATATTTCCAACTATTCTATAGGATGTCTTTTCACTCTGATTGTGTTTTTTAATGTACTAAAGTTTTTAAGTTTGATGTAATGATCCTTTAAAAATGCTTTGTAAATTTTCTATAATAATCTATAGAACTTCATACATATCTTGGTAGGAACTTCAATTTTAATATCTTAAAATATTTGTGTAGTTGGTTTCTTATTGGTAAACGTTTAAGATTTTCCCAAAATTTTGCAATCATTAATAATCTTTACTTCCTTGTAAATGTCATTTTTAAATTTGTGCAAGGTCATCTGTAGGAAAAATGACTATAAATGGGATTGTGGATTAAAAAGATTTATGATTAAAATGATTTATACATTCAACATTTGTAATATATATTGATTTACATTCTTACTGAAAAATTATGAAAATGCCTATTTTCTGATACACAAGACAATAAAGTACACTGTTTATCAGATAAACAAATCAGGAAGTTTGATTAGTTATATTTGTCATTTTAATTTCTCTTATAAGGGAATCAGACAACTTCATAATTTAAGGACAATTTGGTTTTCCCTTGCCATGAAATGTCTGTAGGTTTGTTGCCCAGTTTTAGAGACTGGCTTTTAAAAAA
>VMDO01022556.1:0-33213 GCA_007922755.1 Pedetes capensis | reverse complement strand
AATTTTGCAGATGATTTGGATAAAGAGATTAAAGATACTAGTGAAAAACAATTGTTGTTGCACAATTTGTGATATTTAGGTATGTGAGCAAGCATTTTGCAGAACCGGATAACTTTCTCAAAAAGAAAACATCTGGCTACTTTTTATGCATGAGAAAGTATACATTTCTGAACTATTTAGGGATTTGTTTCTCCCAAAATGTGCTAGAGGATTTTTGACAGTAACTGCTAGAGTTAGGGAAGGTTTTAACATTTTTTGTTGTTGTTACTAGGGGCTTGAGACCAAGGCTTTACACATACATTGCAAACACTCTACCACCGAGCCGCACCTCCAGCTCATCTTTTTACTATTTATTTTGAGACAGTCTTGCCAAGTTACACTAGCTGCCACTGTCCTTGAACTTCCTATCCTGCTTCTGCCTTCATGTATAATGCTTTTCGCCTTGAGGACTCTACCAGGCCAAAGGTTTCTGCATCTTGGTGCCTGAGGTTGTTTGGATGATGTCATGTGTAGTACATATACAACTTTGTTTTAAACAATGAAACACTATTTAAATTGTAGTTGTTGTTGTTGTTAGGTGCCGTCGAGTCAGTATCCGACTCGTAGCGACCCTCATAGGGTTTTCAATGGCAGATTGTTTCGAGATTGCCTTGGGAGTGGTTTGCCACATCTTTCTCCCATTTTTGCAGTGCTGGGAACTGAACTCGGGACCTCAAAGACTGCAGAGGAGTGCTCTACCAACTGAGCTAAATCCCAGCCCCTTGAGCTAAATCCCAGCCCCTCTATTTAAATTAGGCAGAGATATTGTGGTCATTGTTAGCATATGAAATGTAATCGATTCAACTGACAACATACTGATGGCACAGGGAGGATGCGCAAGTGAGTTGGTATCAGATTCCTCTCTGGTGGTCTGTATGAGGGTGAAAAAAAAAAAAGAGGGAGCCCTGCTATGGGATTCAGAGGAGCCAGGACTCAGTGAGGGGCTCTCACTAGGACCAACCTTGAGGTGTCAAAAAGCAGATGAGAATTCAAATCACCCACAACATAGGAGCACCACCACCAACAAAGGTATTTCTGATGATTTAGTTATCTTCAGTTGTATGTCAGACATGTACATTACATGCATGCACCCATTTTAGTTATTCTTTCAATACATATTTTAAAGGGTATCATATCTCAGGCACTGTTTTGGGCATTGAGAACAGAATGATGAACATGGTAGACAGGTCCCTACTATCATAGAGCATAATTGTAGTAGGAAATTGTAGTAGGAAAGTCAGACAATAAATAGAAACAAAAAAGGGGATAAGCTTATTTCTAAAAGTACTACCATGTCAAAAAAATGGTACAGGAATTTTGATAAAGAGAGAAAAAAGAAGGAGAAAGGGATGTAAAATTACACTGGATGGTGAGGGAAAGGCTTAATGCAAAGTAACATTTGAAGTGAGATGAAAATGAGGAGAAGCCAGCTATGATGAAGATCAGAGGAAGATGCCTTCCAGGTAGAGGAAACAGCAGAGGCAGAAGGCTACCCACAGGGGCAGCACCTTTGGGTTATCAAGTAATTCAAAGAAAGCTAGTGTGGCTAGGTATAGAGAGTGAAATAGAGAAGGAAAAGAGTTAACACAGGAAGGTAGGAAGGGGTTAGACCATGGAGCGTCTTGGATGCCACAGGAAAGAGTGTGGATTTTAGGCATAAAGGACAGGTTTACGTAGGGGAATGGCATGATTTGCTTTATGTTTAAAATGAGTATTCTTGAGTTCTGCAGAGCACGGTCTGGACAGCATCCCCCTGTGGAAGCAAGGAAAGCCTGGGACACTGCTGCAGTACTCCAGGAAAGACACCATGCAACTTGCATAGAGGCAGGGACAAGTGGGTCAATGTGGGATGAGCGTTCAAGGATTACTGGCAGGATATGCTCATGGATTGAGTGTGGTTTTTAAATGAAGGAGAAAAATCCATTTGCCAGGTAGATGGACATGTTAATTTTGAGATCCAGTTTTAGTTAGGTTACTGGTTGGAGTGTTGTAAAGCATCCAAAAATAGCAGAGGCTTTAAGAAGATAGACCCTCCTTTCTTTGTGATAGTCTGAGTGTAAGTGGTTTAGGACAGAGATGATAGGGGGTGAGAGGAGCCATGGTTTCTGTTATTTCATTGCTTTAGTACCTGCAACATTAATGCTTCTTCCTACAGGTAGGGTGACTGTTACATATCCTCTTACCACTTCCCAAGAAGAGGAAAGGGAGACAGGGAAGAGGGAGGGTACAGTCCTTTCTTCTTAAAAGTACAATTTTGAGTTGTACTTACCACTTCTCTTAGCCCCTTGTCCCAAACCAAGATATTATCCTCACTTACCTGTGAGTGTGGTGCAGGGGGTCAGACAAAGTGTCCTAACCTTGGTGGCCACGTGCCTGAGAATGACGACCACTTACATCGATATGACAAAACTGTTAGGACTAACTGAAAGCCTGTGTCAACATGACTTAGTTGTTTGTTCCAACCCAGGAAAGATAAGACTATAAATCAATAAATAGCTTCCGTATTTGCTTCAGGAAATTCTTGTAAGCCAGTTTATCTAAAACAACAGTATTCTACTCATCTGTGCAAACCGGTTGCTTATGGAACAAAAGTTTATTTCTCAAAACTTACTCATCATTCCTGAACTATTATGTCTTGAACTTCATCCAATACCAATCCATTTCCTTCCTCAAAGGCCTGCTGGTACAACTGAGGCCAGAACCCCAACCTTAAATGCTTTACTCATTAAACTCCCCCTCCTGTATACCTTACTTCAGAGAGTAAATAACCTGTGCTTTTCCCTTGTTAACAGATAGGTCACATTTTAGACATTTCACCTACCTGGAGGTTCATGCATGTCTTACTGAGGTGCCTCTCAATTCTACAGCCTAAGATCCTCAACCTATCAAAGACCACATTCTATTCAGGTCCATGATCTTCCTCTGTCTAGAATGATGAGGAAATTATGAATAGTCTGAACTCTGATTATTTTTCATTGAACCACAAATGGGCAGTTTATATATCTCCCTATGTAATGGATTCCTTTTTAGGAATATTTTGATAACTAATCAGATTTGTGAACTCTCATCTTTGATGGAAAGTTATCTGTGGCTAATAAAACTATGATTGTGCTTTTCCCTTGTCTGTTCATGTGTCTGTAAGTTATAAATTTATAGGAGAGAGTTTATAGGCAGGGGATGGAAACAAGTTTGATAACCCCATCCTTGAAACAATGTCCCTTAGGTCACAGGAAACCATCCTTAGCCTTTTTTGTTTTTTCTTTGGTATCCCTAAGAATGGCTTTGTTAAGTCTCATCTCCATGGAATCTGGAGCTATGTCAGATAATCAATCAATGATGATTAATCTCTTGCTTGACTCTGGAAACATGAAATGGTATACTCAGTCTTCTTTCTGGTCATGGCCATGCTCTTGGGATTGTCCCAGCCTAAACCTAATTCTGTATCTTTTCTAGGATGCATTTATGCTACATGGATTTATGTTACAACTCTAATCCATGTGATTGTCTTTCTAAATGGTTCAATTTCACCAAATGTCACTTAGGATTAAAGGCATTCCTTGAGGGAGTGACTTTCTTTTGGAGGGAGAAGATTATAAATCTGTAGTTTTGTTAAAACAAAAACTGACAATGTGGTATAAAATTTACATTTAAAATTTTTTTCACAGAAGTCTAACACAGAAGATTTTACTTTGTAGCTCTAAATGCAAGTCTAAATGCTAGATTGTAAACCGGATCTTGTGATTCAAAACAGAGTATTTGTGTATTATTTAATTCTTAAGAATTTGTTTGTTTCGGGGTTTCAAGTGAATTATTGTCCCAATATGAAAGTTAATTTTCTCCTTAAACCAAGGCTTTTGAAATCATTCTACCTTTGAATTGATTCAATGAAATGTGCACTTTCACTGACTGGAGGGAGAGACTTTTGATATGAACAAAATTCTTCATTTGTAAGGTATTAGAATGCAAAGATGAATAAAACTCCAAATGTTTTGTTGTTGTTAGGTGCCATGGAGTCGTATCTGACTCATAGCAACCCTCATAGGGTTTTCAATGGCTGAATGCTTTCAGGATTGCCTTGGGAGTTGGATCGCCATGTCCTTCTCCCATTTGTGCAGTGCTGGGAATTGAACCTGGGACCTTAGAGACTTCAGAGCATTGCTCTGCCAACTGAGCTATATCCCAGCCCTAAAATCAAGTAGCTGAAATAAGGCTTGTGTTGTTGTTGTTGCTAGGTGCTATCGAGTCAGTATCCAACTCATAGCGACCCTCATAGGGTTTTTAATGGCTGACTGATTCAGGATTGCCTTGGGAGTGGATTGCCAGGTCCTTCTCCCATTTTTGCGGTGCTGGGAATGGAACTTAGGACCTCAGAGACCGCAGCGCAGTGCTCTACCAACTGAGCTAAATCCCAGCCCCTCTAAATGTTTAGTGGCTTTAATTTCTGAGATGGATGAAGAGACTTTCAAAATAACTTTAGCTTTCCAAATTACTTCTTTAGAGGATTACTTGGCTAAGTCAAATTTAAAATCATGAAAATTTGAAACTTGACTGTCTCTTGTTGTTGTTAGGTGCCACCGAGTTGCTATCCGACTCATAGCGACCCTGTGTACAACAGGGGAAACACTGTTGTCAGTGCTTCTCTACTGTTCATAGGGTTATCAATGGCAGATTGATTTTTGGGAGTGGGTTGCCAGGTCCATCTCCCAAGACTGTCTCTATTGTCCCCAAATTAAGACCTGAACCTAATGAGATAAATATTATCTTTCATTGACAGATGAGGAAATAGTTGAGGGAACAAAAAAGTTCACTTCCTAGCTCCTAGAACCAATGAATATGTTACCTTACTTATCAAAAGGTACTTTGCAGGGGTGATTAAGTTCCACATCTTATGTGAAGAGATGTGAGTGTAGAGAGCAAGGCCAGCAAAGGGCTCTTGTACATGAAAGATAAATTTAGGAGACAAGGAGTGAAAGAGATTTGAAAATGTTATACTGCTTGTTTTGAAGACAGAGGAGGGGACATGTGCCAAGGAATGCACCTAGCCTTGAGAAGCTGAACCGATTCTTCCCTAGAGCATCCAGGAAAAATGCAGCCCTGTGGCACTCTGACTTCAGCCTAGCAAAGCTGATTTTGGAGCGACTTCCAGAAGTGTAGATGAAAATTCAGGTCTCAAGTGAGTAAGTTTATGATAGCTAGTTTCAATAGCAATAGGAAAATAGTTCAGCTACTCAGTGCTGAAGTGGGTATTAGTATTGTTCCACACAAACACATATTTTTAGCCAGCTCAGATTTGTTGTTATGTGGCATTGAGTCAGGTCTGACTCATAGTGACCCTATGTACAACAGAAAAAAATACTCCCGGACACTGTGCCATGCCTGGTGCTATGTAAGTGCTGCTCTGCTATTCATAGGGTTTTTGATGGCTGATTATTTTGGGATTGCTTCAGCAGTGAGTTGCTAAATGCTTCTACCACTTTTGCAGTATTGGGGATCTAAACCCAGGGCCTTGGAGTGCCCAGAGCAGCACTCTACCAACTGAGCTAAACATCAGCTCAAATAGTTCTTCCTAAACCTAAAGTAGCAACCAAACCCCAAAGGAGGCTGAAGCTAAAATGGAAGTCAAGATAAGGAAGTAGCCAAGCGCAGTGGCGCAAGCCTGTAATCCCAGTGGTTTGGGAGACAGTGGCAGGAGGATCACAAGTTTGAGACCAGAGTCAGTTTGTGTAATTTAGCGAGATCCTGTCTCAAAAAGTATAAAAAAAGAAAACAAAACAAAACAAAACAAAAAGGGCTGGGGGCGCAGCTCAGTGGTCCAGCACTTACAAAGCATGCATGCAGGTATGAGGCCCTGGGTTCAACCCCCAGTACTGCAAGGAAAAAAAAAAGATGAGGAAGTAAAATCCAAGAGCAAAATAGGATAAAAAATATGTGGTGTGGGGCAGGGGAGAGAAAGAGAGAGAGACAGAGACACACAGAGAGATGGATATTGAAAGAGAGAAATTGTAGTGGTAGTGATGATGATGGAGAGCAAAGCAGTAAGGGAACAGTCTTACAAAGAAAATGCAGCAAATAAACATAGGTGTTATTACACTCTATTGAAAGTGGTTAGCTGGGAAGACAAAGTAAGAAGTGTCCAACAAAGGGCAGGCACTGTGATCACTATTCATGACTTCAGAAAGGCTTTTTTTCTTTCAGGATGAACATATGTATCGCCTCAAACATTTAATATTTCCCTATGGTAAATCATAAAATACTGTCTTCTAGCTTGTTCAAAATATATGATATGTGATCTTTATCTACCATCACCCTGCTGTACAATAGCACCTTGGAACTTCTTTTCCTGTCCAATTATAAATTAGTACTTGTTAATCAGCCTGTCTTTATTCCTCTTTCCCAACCCATTCCCTATTTTCCCTAGCCCCTGATAACCACCATTCTACTCTCTACATCTATGAGACCAACTTTTTGAAAATTCTGCATATGAATAAGATCATGTGGCATTTGTTTTTCTGTGCTTGGCTTATTTAATTAAACATAATGATCTCCGGTTTCATCCATGTTTTTGCAAATGACAGGATTTAATTCTTTTTTATGGCTGAAGAGTATTCACTGTGTATGTGTGCCTTATTTTCTTCATCCATCATTTGATGGACAATTAGGTTAATTGTATATCTTGGATATTGTGAATCATACTGCAATATACATGCGAGTACAGATGCCTCTTTAATGGACTGATTTCATTTCCTTTGAATATATGCCTAAGAGTGGGATTGCTGGATCATATAGTACTTCCATTTTCAATATTTGAGGAAGCTGTATATTTTTTCTACAATGACTATACTAATTTACATTTCCTCCCAAAGTACATATCTTAACCAGCATTCCTTTTTTATCTATACCCTAAACAGCACTTATCTTTTGTTTTTTTGATAATAGATATTCCAACTGATATCTCCATGGTTTTGATTTTTGCCCTTCCTTCCTAATTAGTGATATTGAGCATTTTTCCATATACCTGTTGGCTATTTGTGTATGTCTTCACTTGAAAAAAAAATGTCTAGGTCTACTGTTGGGAGAAGGACCTGGCAATCCACTTCCAAGGCATTCCCAAAACAGCCATTGAAAACCCTATGAGTTGGATACCGACTCAACAGCACCTAACAACAACAACAAGGTCTACTGTATAATCAGATTATTTCAGATTTTTTTCTTTTTGAGTTGTCAGAGTTCCTCATATATTCTGAAAATTAACCCCTTAGCAAATACATAGTTTGCAAATATTTTCTCCCATTGTCGTGTGTGTGTGTATGTGTGTGTGTGTGTGTGTGTGCAGTACTGGGGGTTGAACCCAAGACCTTGTGCTTGCATGCTCTGCAAGTGCGGGACCACTGAACTGCACCCTCAGCCCATTTTTTTAAAAATTTTAAAATTTTTTTAATTTTTTGAGACAGTGTCTTGCTAAGTTACACAGACTGCCTCCGGTCTCAAACTTGCGATCCTCCTGCCTCTGCCTCCCAAGCTGCTGGGATTACAGGCGTGTGCCACAGTGCAGGCTTTCCCATTGTCTTTTCACTCTGTCAATTCTTACCTGTGCTGGTAAAAGCTTTGGGTTAATTTTTGTGTTCTCTATTCTGTTCCGTTGGTCTATGTGTCTGTTTTCAATGTCAATACTATGCTATTCTAATTACTATTACTTTATAGTATATCTGGAAATAATGTAATGCATCTCGCTTTGTGAGTTTTACTCAAGATTTCTTTGTCAATTCAGGATTTAAGTGGTCCCATTTATATTTTAGCATTATTTGTTTTTTGAATCCTATGAAAAATGTATTAGTATTTTGATAGGGATTGCACCGAATTTGTAAATTGCTTTGTGTAGTATGAACATTTTAACAATATTTATTCTTCTAATTCATGAACATGTATTTCCATTTCTTTGGAAACTATTTAATTTCTTTTATCAATCTTTTATAGTTTTCACTGTGGAGATTTTTCACCTCCTTGATTAAATATATTCCTAGATATTTTATTTTATTTTTATAGCTATTGGAAATGAGATTGTTTTCTTGATTTCCTTTTCATACAATTCACCATTGATATATAACAATGCTACTTATTTTTCTAGGGCTGGGATTTAGCTCAGTGGGTAGAGCGCTGCGCTGCAGTCTCTGAGGTCCTGAGTTCAATTCCCAGCACCGCAAAAATGGGAGAAGGACCTGGCAATCCACTCCCAAGGAAATCCCAAAGCACTCAGCCATTGAAAACCCTACGAAGGTCGCTATGAGTCGGATACCGACTCGACAGCACACAACAACAACTTATTTTTCTATGTTAATTTTGTATCCAATAACCTTGCTGAATTTGTTTGTTCTAATAGTTTTTGGTGCAGTCTGAGATTTTCTATGCATATCATAAAATCATATAATCTACAAATGGTGACAATTTGACTTCCTCCTTTCCAATTTTGAATGTCCTTTGTGTTTTTTCTCCCCTAACTATTGTTGCTAGGACTTCTAGTACTAAGTTGAATAGAAGTGGGGAAAGTAGGCATCTTTTCCTTGTTCCAGATTTCAAAGAGAAAGCCTTCAGCCTTTCCTCATTCAGTATGATGTTAGCTGTGGTCTTGTGATTTATGGACTTTATTATGGTGAGGTATGTTCTTTTATATCTCAATTGTTCAGAGTTTTCATCATAAAGAGATGTTGAATTTTTACTAATGCCTTTCTCCATCTATGGAGATGACATTATGGCTTTTGTCTTTCATTCTGTTGATATTTTATATTATGTTTACTTATCTGTGTTTCTCGAATTAAACTTGTATTCCAGTGATGAATCACAACTGGTAATGGTGAATACTCTTTTTGATGTACTGTTTGATTTGATCTGCTAGTATTTTATTGAGAACTTTTGGATCTATGTTCACTGATACTGGATTATAGTTTTGTTTGTGTGCATGAATGTGCATGTGTTTGTCACCATCCCTGTTCAATTTTGGAATCAGGGTAATATTGGCTTCAGATCGCACGTTTGAAAGAATTCCCATCTCTTCAACTTTTTGGAGTAATTAAAGATGAATTGGTATTATATATTCTTCAAATGTTTGGAAGAATTCAACAGTAAAGTTGTTTGGTACTGGGATCTTCTTTGATAGAAGACTTACTATTACGAATTCAATCTATTATTTGATATTTGTTCAAGTTTTTATTTTTTACAATTCAATCTTGGCAAAGTATATGCCTCCAGGAATTTTTCCATTTCTTTGTTGTCAATTTCATTGGTGTATAGATGTTTAATGATCCTTTGTATTTTTATGTTGTGGATTGTATCATCAGCTTTTTCATCTTTGGTTTTATTTATTTGAGTTATTGGGTTTTTTTCTTTGTCTAATGTTGTGATTCATATATGAAATGCCTTCCACCAGAGCTCATGTGTTGAAGGCTGGTTCCCTACAGAAATATTCAAAAGTAGGACTTTTAGGAAGTGATAGGATTAAGTGGGTTCAGGCATAATCAGTGGATTAATCCACTGATGGAGCACAATTTGATGACATACTGGGTGATGGTGGAAACTAGGTGGTGAGGATGGGTTGGAGGAAGGAGGTCACTGTGAAAAATCAAAAACGTATCTTGTACCCCTCCCATACTGTCTCTTCTTTGTTTCCTAGCCACCATGAGGTGAGCAACTTTCCTCTGCTTTGTCCTTCTAACCTGATATTTCTGCCTTGCCACAAGCCTAGGAGCAATGGAGTCAGCGAACCACTAAAGGAAACCTCTGAAAGTGTGAGCCAATGTAATCCTTCCTCCATTAAGTTGTTTGATTAGGTATTTTTTCACAGTGACAAAAGTCTGATGTATCTATCTAAGAGTCAATCTTGCTTACTTTTTATTTTTTGAGGAAAGAGCTCTTCATTTCATTGATCTTTATTGATTTTTCAGTCAATTTTTTTCTGCTCTGATGTGGATCATTTCTTTCCTTTTATTAATTTTAGATTTGGTTTGTTCATGGTTTTCTAGTACCTTTAGGTCTAGTGATTGGCTGATTATTTGATGTCTTCTTTGTTAACAAAAGCATTAATTGTTATAACCTTTTCTATTAGTACTGCTTTTGTTGTATCCCATAGATTTTGGTATATTATGTCTCCATTTTCATTTGTTTCAAGACATCTTATATTTCCTTCTCAATTTCTTCCTTGATTCATTGGTTATTTAGGAGTAAGTTGTTTAATTTCCATGTGTTTATATGTTGTTTTTTTCAGGTGCAATTGAGACTGGTATGACTCATAGCAACCCTATGTACAACAGAATGAAAAAATCCCAGATTCTGTACCAGGCACATGATCTTTTTATGTTTAAGCCCATTCTTGTAGGCACTGCATCAATCCATCTCAAAGATCTTCCTTTTCTCGTTGACCTGCCACTCTCCCAAACATGATATCCTTCTCCTGGGATAGTCCCACCTAATGCTATGTCCAAAATATGTCAGAAGCATTCTAGACATCCTAGCTTCCAAGGAGCACTCTGGTTGCACATCTTCTAGGCCAGATCTTTTGATTCTTTTGGAAGTCCATAGCATATTCAATATTCATCCCCAGCACCATAATTCAAAAGCATCAATTATTCTCCTATCTCCCATATTAAGCAACCAGCTTTCATAAGTATATGATGCAACTGAAAATACCATGTCATGAGTCAGGCACACCTTTGTCTTCAATGTAACATCCTTACTTTTCTACACTTTAAAGAGGCCTTTTCCAATAGATTTTTCTGATGAAATGCATCTTTTGATTTCTTGACTGCTGCTTCTGGGACTGTTGATTATAGAACCAAATAAGGCAAAATCTTGGATATCTCAATCTTTTGTCCATTTATCATGAAGTTGCACACTGACCCCATTGTAAGGATTTTTGTTTTGTTGATGTAAAAACATGATATATATTGAAGGCTATGTTCTGGTGACTAGCATGCAAATGTTAGAAACGAAGAAATCTCAGTAGTTGGAAAATATGAACTTGGTGACAGAAATGATGCTGGAGCTCGCATGTTAGAATTTTGTCAGACCAATGACATTTCCATTGCAAATACATTTTTTCTCCACTATCAATGGTGACTATACACATGCAATTCATGAGATAGAAAGTACAGGAACCAAATTGACATGCATCTGTGGAAAGAAATGATGGAAAAACTTAATATCAGAAGTCACAATAAGACCAGGTACTGATTGTGAAGCAGACCATCAACTGCTCACATTCGGGTTCAAACTGAAATTGAAAAAAATTGGAACAAGTTTATAAGAGCCAATGTATGACCTTCCCTATATCCCACTTGAGTTCAGAGACCACCTGAAGAACAGGTTTGATGTGTTAGACACTAATGATTGATGTCTAGACAAGTTGGGGCATGATGTTAAAGACATTACTTATGAGGAAAGCAAAAGGTTACTAAAAAGACAGGAAAAAGGAAAATACTAACTTATTTGTCAAAAGAGATCTTGAAACTTTCTCTTGAACAACGAGTAGCTAAAGTAAAAGGACGTCATAATGAAGTTAAAGAACAAAACAGAAGATTTCAAAAGGCAGCTTGAGAAGACAAAATCAAATATTATAATGACATGTGCAAAGAGCTGGAGATACAAAACCAAAAGGAAAGAATACTGTTTTTCTCAAGCTTGATAAATTGAAGAAAAAATTCAAGGCTCAGGTGGTGATAGTGAGGATTCTACAGAGAAAATATTAAACTACATGAAAAACATCAAAAGAAGAAGGAAGGGATAAACAGAGTCTTCATACCAAAACAAGTTGGTAGATAACCAACCATTTCAAGAGGTTGAATATTACCAGGAACCAATGATGTTGAAGGATGAAGGGAAGTTGCCTTGAAGGAATTAGCAAAACACAAGGCTCCAGGAATTGAGGGAATACCAATAGAGATATTTCAACAAACAGACGGAGCATGGAGGGGCTAACTTACTTATGTTTATGTGCTTGTATAATTTACCAAAATTTCTTGTTGTTTTATTTATAGATTTTTTGCATTGTGGTTGGAAATGTTACTCATTGTGATTTCAGGTTTTTGTGATTATTGTTTCTTTGAAATGCTGTCTCTCTATGTAGCCTTGGTTGGCCTGGAACTCACTATGTAGTCCAGGCTGGCCTCATCCTCCTGCCTCAGCCACCTGAATGCTGGAATTATAGGGATCCACCATCATGCTTGTATTGGTTTTAAATTTTAACGTTTTGTTTTGATTTTTTTGTGGACTTTCTTATGGTCTATTCCAGAGAATACTCTAAGTGTTGTTGAAGAATATTTATTTTGTAGGTATTGGATGGAATGTTCTATAGATGTCTATTACTCCATTTCCTCTAGGATACAGTTTTACTCTGCTCTTTCTTTCTTTCTTTCTTTCTTTCTTCTTTTTTTTTCCTGGATCACCTATCTATTGCTAAAATTGGAATGCTAAGGTCCTCTACTATTACTGTGTTGGAGTTTCTCTCTCTCTGTAGTTCTATTTATATTTGCCGTATGTATTTATGTGCACCAATAGTTGATGAATATATATTTAGAGTGGCTCAATTAACCTCTTTTTCATTATATAAGTACATTCTTTGTCTCTTTTGAGTACTTTTAATTTAAAATGTATTTTAACTGATACAATTTGCTATATTTGCTATTTTTTTGGATTCAATTTGCATGGCATATCCTATTACGGCTCTTCACTTTCAGTCTATATGTTTTCTTAGAGGCAAAGTGCATTTCTTGTAAGCAACACAAAGTTGAATCTTTTTTAAAAAAGTCTATTCATTTATTTTATGTTTTTTAACTAAAGAATATAATCCATTAATATTTTAGGTAATTATTGTTAGGTGAAGTCTTACTGCTGGCATTTTGTTAATTGTTTTCTAGTTTTATTTTAGTTCTCTCCTTTCTTTCCCTCTTTCAGTCTTCTTTTGCAGTTAAAGAATTTTCTCTAGTTGTTGTTGTTGTTAGGTGCCGTGGAGTTAGTGTCTGACTCATAGCAACCCTACATACAACAGGTGAAACACTCTTATTAGTGCTTCTCTGCTATTCATAGGGTTTTCAACGGTCGATTGATTTTTGGGAGTGGGCTGCCAGGTCCTTCTCCCAAGCCTACAGGACCTGGTATTCCCAGCCAGTCTGCCCTCCAAGTATTAACTAGGCCAAACCTTGTTTAGCTTCCGATATCTGATGCGATCTGATGTCACAGTGCTATGGCTACAGGCTAATTTTCTTTACTAGTGTATTTTTACTCCTGACATTATTTTTGGTGTATCTATTACACTTTTCACTTTTCTGATTAGCAGTTACCATAATGCTTATGGGCTGGGATTTAGCTCAGTTGGTAGAGCATTGTGCTGCAGTCTCTGAGGTCCCAAGTTCAATTCCCAGCACCACAAAAATGGGAGAAGGACCTGGCAATCCACTCCCAAGACAATCCCAAAATAGTCAGCCATTGAAAACCCTATGAGGGTCGCTATGAGTCAGATACCGACTCCGACGGCACCTAACAACAACAACAACATAATGGTTACAGAAAACATGTGTTGATTATAAAAAGCCATTTTGAAGTGGAAGCAGCTTAAGATTGATCATGATTATAGGAAACAGAACAAACAAAACAAAAAGAGATAAAAAATACTTATAAGAAATGATATTTGAGGGGAGTCAGCACAATGGTAGAATAGACGCATCCAGCACTATTCTGTTCCTCCATGAGATAGAACTAAATAAAGCAGCAAGTGTGTGACTGCATGTGGAGATGAGTAGCTCTGGGTGAGTCCTGAAAACTCACATCAGGGAAAATAAAAATTGGTAAAATCCAGGGACTGGATAGAGTAACAAACCAAGAGAAGCAGAATACCTTATCATCTCCAGCACCTAAGTCTGGGGAAGGGGACTCTCCCATCTGAAGAGGTAAAGGCAAAAGAGAAGGAGTCACCATATGGTGAAGGCAGAACACTGTAGAGAAATAACATAAATAAATTATTGACCTAAAGTCTGTACAACAAGTTAGCTTTAGAGAACAAATTTACTGTATTTCTCAGCAAACTTTTAGAGTATGGTAGCCAGGACCCATCTTGGTAAGAGTTCTGTTGTTTGAGACTATACTGATATGGGGATCGGGAATCTGGAATAATCACATCTCCAGTTTTCCATGGACAATCTACTCCACTGACAGGGTAGGTTGAAGTCTCAAAAGACAGTCTCAGATTGGAGGAGTGTCTCTGGCACAAACCTACCAAGAATATTATGCTTCGGGGAGTGCAAGCTATGACTGGAAGGGGAGTGGAGTACACTGCCCTCTGGATTCAGTGGTCCAGCAAACCTCTCCTCTGTGACCTGGAGTGACATCAATTATATGTGGTTTCACCTAGGGGGCACGGTATGAAGGCACCAGGATTGAGGGTAGCCAATTGCTCAGTTTCCATAGCACCCTCTCCAGGATAGAATTCCCAAGTTCTGTTGCTCCCTCCAACATTGGAAGTAACGGAGGATCCACTGCAGCTTTTGCATTTGCCAAGTCCATAGCCAGTGTAGTTCAGTCTGGACTAAGGCCTACACTTCTATGGGCTAACTGCTGCAAAGGTCTACTCATGGCCAATGACTACTGCAACCAGCCCCAGATGATGCTGAGTGGAGCAGAAGTCTGACATTCTGATTGGGGCCACAACTCTCCACTTGGCACTGGTGTACATCCACTGACTCTGTCCGAAGGTTCTGTGCTCACTTAGCTGCTTTACCTCACTGTTGGAGTAGTTTTATTCCTCTCCCTCTCTCTTGCTCTCACTCTCTCTCTCTCCCCTCCCCCTACCTCCTTCTCCTCCTCCTCCTCCTCTTCCTCCTCCTCTTCCTTCTCCTTCTTCTCCTCCTCCTCCTCCTTCTTCTCCTCTCTCTCTCTCTCTCTCTCTCTCTCTCTCTCTCTCTCTCTCCCCTTGTTGAGGTACTGGGAGGTTAAACCCAGGGCTTCACACTTCACACATGGTTCTTCAAGTTGTCTATCACTGAGCCACACCACCAGCCCATTTTTCACATTTTATTTTGAGACAGGGTTTTGCTAAGTTATGCTGCCTCTGGCCCCAAACTTATGATGCTCCTGCCTACACCTCCCATTATGTGGGGATTACAGGCATGTGCCACTGTGCCTGGTCATTTTTGTGTTGCCCAAGTTTATGGAAGGCAGTCCCTTGCCTATTCAGTTGATGCTATGCAGGGCTGCATCTGAGCCTCATGGCTACAAGTATCTGCACAGTCTTAGATGTGCATGGGAGGCTCCTGCTATGGCTGCAAATGGTGCTAGACAAAACATGAATGTGTCCCACTGGGGCATTGATCTCAGCTTTGCATCAGGACAGATCTGAAAGCTTTATTTGTGAGTGCTGGCCTAGTAATAGGGGCTTTGGGAACTCTACCTGGTGCTAGGTCTCACAAGAGCAGGTCCAGCATTGAGCTCCAAGGCAAAGTCTTGTGCTCACTTTCTCTCTCTGCTGCTTCCCAGCAGGTAAAGTCTTGCTTCTTCTTCTACTGTCCTAGATTAGAAGATGAGTGGTGGGGAAGTCCTTAGGCTACCTGCTAAGGGGAATCAAGAGGGTCAGTCTTCAGGTCCTGGCCTTGGTGGGGAGCTGCAGATCTCTGTCCAGCATTGGGTTTCAAGTCTATAGTCTGGACTTAATTCCCTCTCCTTCCTACAAGTGGGAGGCATGTCTCCTAAGGATGTGCTGTTTGGAGTTGAGGGAGTGGTAACACAAACATCTTTTTCCTTCCTACTTTCTTCAATGTATTTGTTCTTATTATTATGCTAAAGCTACCAATAGTGGTCTCCCACTGGTTTTCCTTAGCTCTTGTGAAGGTAGTTTGGGGTCTGAATATCTGTGCAAATGCGCTTGACTGTGGAGAGACAATAGCTGGAGTCCCTTACTCAGCCACCATCTTGCTTCCAAGCTATTAGAAAGGCTCTCTTTTGAAAAGTTGTCATAACTTTATTTCATTTACATCTTTCTTTATTCACTTCAGGAGGCTCCTGCTAAATTTAATTTGATTCAATTTAAAGTTATCATCCATAGAAAGATATATCCCAAATGCCTGGATAAACTATAAAGAATATATTAGATAATTATATTCAAAATAATATGCCCAGAGTTACCCCAGGTGTCTGTCAGCTTGTCTTGCTAGGGGAGCTAGCATGTTCTGGTGATGCTGAAAGCTATCCCCCTGGTATTTCAGATGCCGGCAGAGCCACCCATAGTAGACAGTTTTCAGGTGAGTTTCCAGACTAAGACAGACTAGGGAGAAGGATCTGGCAGCCCACTCCAAAAACAATCAGCCAATGAAAGCCCTATGAACAGCAGAGAAGCACAGTCAAAAATAGTGCTCAAAAATGAGTGACCCAGGCTGGAAGGCATTCAAGAAACAACTAGGGAAGAGTTGTTTCCTCAAAGTAGGGTTGACCTTAATGACGAGAATGGAGTAAAGTCTCTGGGATCTTCAGTTGCTAATGTAGCATGGCAGTACAGTGACTGCAACAATGGGTTCAAGCATAAAAAGATGGTGTATATGGCAGTTTCGGGGAGGGTTTTGTCCCATTGTGCATAGGGTCATTATGAGTTGGACCCCACTCAATGGCATTAACAAATACATATATATATATATATATATATATATATATATATATATATATATATTTATATCTATATCTCTCTATATAAATTAAACATAGAATTATCTTCTAGGTCCTTCTGGTTAGCAGAAGGTTTTAAACCTCAGCCTCTACAGGCAGAAGGAGGCCACATGATAAACTGAACTTGTAAAGGAATAATCATTGATGTTTAGAATATTATATCCTCGTACACTCATGGAGCTACAATAACTAACTTGCAGTTTTTCTAAGGACTTTGGCAGCCAATGTTCTCTAGGTTCTGTGAAACTGCGGTCTATTTCCTCTACCTGTCACTGTAATTGCCTATGACTATCTATATTTAGCACCTACTTTGCTCAAATTCTCTAATTTCATAGTATCCTAAAAAACCTTAAAAAAAAAAGAGAAATCTCACCATAGACTCTATTCAATATATACATACTGTTGACATGCCCCCTTATCCCTGATTTGTATTTACGAATATAAACATAGAGAATCCAAAGGCCTACCAAATATTTATTTTCCCCTCTGGACGACTCTCATGGTTGGAATATAAAGTGTCCCTCAAAGGTCATGTGCTTTTATGTTGGGTCCTCAGCTGATTATACTGTCCTGGGAGCTTATGGAACTCGGGGCAGGCCTTTGGAGGTTTTTATCACAAACCTGTTGCTCCTGTCTACCTCTACTTGCTCCTCACAAAGATGTAATGTCATCTATCATGGGCCCTGCCACCTGCCACCTGCCCCACCACCATTATATGCTGATCTTCTAACTGTGTTGTTGTTAGGTGCCCTTGAGTCGGGTCTGACTCAGCTACCCTGTGTACAATAGAATGAAACACTCCCCAGCACCGTGCCATGCCTGGCCCTATGTCAGTGCTTCTCTGCTATTCCTAAGGTTTGTGATGGCTGATTGTTTAGAGAGAAGACTGCCAGGTCCTTCTCCCATGTTTGTAGTGCTGGGGATCAAACCTAGGGTCTCAGAATGCACAGACCAAGGACTCTACCAATTGTGCTAACCCTCAACTGGCTTCTAACTGTGAGCTCACATTAATGTTTTTCCTTCATAAGTTTTTTTGGTTGGTTTTTCTACAACAGTGAAAACAATTGGCTAATACAACTACCTCTTCTCTATTTCTCTAATTTCTGACTATATCAAACAAACAAACAAACAAAAAAATGTGAGAATAGAAAGATGGCATTGTCAAGCACTTTTTTCTTGAACAAAATTTAGTCTAATTTAAATTAATATGAATACAGCAGGAATTGTTTTCAATGGTAGTGCTCATATTAGTACTACACATAAAATATTCCTTTGTAAAACTTCCATAACAAAGACCTATGTATTCTTGCTAAAAAATAAATCCAGCTATAGTTTCATCTTTTACCTTCTGTATTTTAAAAAAAAGGAGAAAAATGTGCATTTGCTTCACTTTTGGCAAAAAATGCTAAGTATAAAATCATGTGACCCCATCAGCACTGAGTATGGACAGTAGTAAAGATAAAAGCACTTTGGAGGCAAAAGAAATTGTTCCCCTGGGTTCAACAGGCATAAAAGTTGACCTTAACAATTATAATCCTCTTCAAGCAAGCTATTTTGGTATTGGCCACAAGTTAGGAGCCATTTTTTAAAGCACTGTAAACACAGAAAATAAAATATCTTGTTCTTTCATATAATTATAGTACTTAGTTTGTGATTTATTAATATGGTTGGTATAAAAATCCCAAAAGTACAAAAAACTATCCTCTACTTATCTAATTACTTTCCACAGACACTGCCAATGTAATGACTTCTGTACTTTTACAAATATATGTCCATATATACATATATATACACACACATATTTATATACATAAATACACACTATTCCAGGTGCCTATATATTTCTTTTATTTTCTTTTGACATATGAGCATTGTATTCTCAGACAATTTCATACTTTGTGGTTGTTATATTCTTTGAGGTTGCATCTACCACTGAGTTAGCAAGCACCAAAAGTTACTTCTAGGGGAAATACAGGACGAGGTTCCTGAGAGCATTTAGTCATATTTTCATCAACCAATCAATACATAACCTTGTTTTGTGTATCATTCTACTTAAAGGCTACTTACTTAACATATATTATTAATTGATTAACATTGAATTCACTGCCAACACCTTAATTTATGTCAGAATGAAACATATCTAACACATATTTTATCCATGATGCACTTTATAACCATCTTCTGCTTAGTGACACTAGCCAGATCTTCAGCATTGCTCATGGCTGCCATTTAATCCTGCCAGACAATGCAGAGAAGTAAACCAGAGAAGATGAACCAGTGATGTCAGTTTGGGAATATCACCTGAGGTCCAGGGAAGGTGGGTTGGGCTGTATTCTCCCTGAAGTTCAGTTTCTACATCTGTCATTGTTTGAAAATACCTCCTGTAGCAAAGATGAGATAAGAAACAGTGTGGCTTTAAGCCTAATATTATGGGTACAGAGAAGAGGAGTACTTAGCTCTACTAAGATGGTAGGAAAGTCTTCAAAGAGAAGCAGTTCTTGATTCGTAGACTTACAAGTGGATAACAAGAAGGGCAGAGATATTGCAGGCAGAAGGGACAGCATACGCAAAATCGTAGGCAGGGGATAGCCTCTTAACATCTAGAAATCCTAACGCTGATGAATGGCTAGAGACCAGAGTGTACATCTTGGAGAATTGGAAGATGAGTCAGGAAGGATGTTGGCACTGAATATGTTTGTCTTTCTATGATACCCTGAGGAGTTATCATTGGTCTTATAAGCGTTGGATTTTAGAAAGTTTCAAACCAGAACTCACAATCTTGATATAACAGAACCTTTCTAAGAAACTGAAAAAATGAGACCTATACATTTTTATTCTCCTTTACTACCATGCTCTCCTGCCTTCTTTAAATTCAACTATAGATTCTGGAATAGTTAAACTTCGAAATTACTTATAACCCCAATCAAAACCTAAATGTGCAAAGGATGAGAAAGTGAATTAGTTAATATGTGACTCTTTCCTGCTGTTAAATGTATGGTTTATACACTTTGCCTTAACCCTTTTTGTCAATTTTTCCTGGATCCATTATTGATAATCCATCTATGTCAAGCTTGTTTTAACTTCAATGCCTGCCTAGTCATCTGTGTCCTATTTGTGCCTGATTCTGATATTTCACCCTCTTTTTGGTCAGTTCATCAGGTGTCAGCAACCTGGTTCTGATGTGATTATTTTCTGGGCATAAACAAGTCTAGAAATTATCATCTCCTGAAATTTGCATCTCACGTGTTCCCTCAGGTTTCTTACTCAAAAAATACTTATTGAACTTCAAATCTCTTATGTCCCCAGATCCTGGTATAATGCAGAATCTTATAAAACTTTCTCCTTCCACCATGAATAACCAGATCATTACACTATTCCAGGTGCCTTGGCCAAAATAGGAAATGTCAAAATAGAGGTCAAATATCAATAGCAAATCCTGCCTGGATTTATGTTGAAAATAGAATGTAGACTTTCTTGATCAAAAATAGTATGAAAATATATTCCTTTACTCACAGTTAAAAGTAACCTATATCCTTCAATAGACCAACTATAAAGCATGCACAATCATCCTGTATTTCCTTCCATGTATTTATTTGACAGGAAGAATATGCAGAATATCTGCTTTCCCAGATTGCCAGGGAATCCAGTTATTACTAACCAGGACCAGTAAGTCTGCTGCCAATAGAAGTATGATGGGCTGGGGGCTGCCTGCAGCACTCTGGGCACGTGAGCACCTTTGAAGCTTGTCATCACTTTCCAGTCCCCATGTTGTGCCTGAAACACATTGGACTTTACCAAATCCAAGCAGCCTGAATTAAATGAGATGAAATTCACCTTGTTTTATTTTTTCTTTTGTCTCATAGCATAAAAATCAATTTAAAAGAAGCACTTTTTTTCCTACAGAATGGAGCTCAATTCAAGGTTTAGATTTTTTTTCCCCTCAACTTTCTCATGGCTTACACTTTTGGAAATAAAAACCAGAAAGAGTCACAGCCTACTTAAATTTTCAGCCCTTTCGTATATCTTACTTCCCCTGAGGTAGCTCCATCTTGGAGCAGAAAGCAGGGGCAAGTGAAGCAGGTGTGGTAAGGAAAAGGGAAAATGTAGCAGGAAAAAATGTAAGTCAATATCTAGAAATCTCAAAATAACAGTGACATCCATAAAGCACTTAACCTTGCAGTAATCTGATTTTCTACACTATAGATACAGGTATAGAGTATCAGATTAAGAGGAAAAATTAAGTATATATAGTTGGATACCTTTACAGATATTGCAACAATAGGCCATTGCTTCTAAAAATATGGTCATCATATCAGATATTGACATGCACATAAATTTCAAAACCTGGACTCAATCCATAAGTGTGCCTACAATATTTTAATAAGAAAATAGATCACAGAATAGATAGAATCTGTTTGGTTTCTAAATTCCTATCATTAATTTTCTTGAGGAAAGAGGAAACCCCTCTAAGGATTCAGTGCTCTTGTCCTGTGTCAATGCTAAACTTGGGAGGTTTTTAGTTCCTTTATGAGCTTCAGTTTCCTTGTATTACTTTTGGGTGTGACAAAGGCTGCCATGACAGTTTCCATGGGAAGGATGCTTTTCTGAACACGCCCAACATTATCTTAGCATTTACTTTTCTCCGGAGTATTGGAGTTCTCTCATAGTTGATCTTGGTAGAACTGGGCATCAGTCCTCATCTTCTCCCCAGCCTTCTCTGGGTCATCTTGCCATAGAGAGCAGGTCTTATGGTCTTCTCTACCTTGAGGAAGGTTGGCCTGGAAAGGCTCTACATGAGAGTTCTGCTTGGTTCAGCCTTGTGTGAGAAGGTGAGTTTCCAAATCTGAGCTGCCTTGTGGAAGCCATTGCAGCTCCTTGGAAAGCTATAATCACCAGTATAAGTTTCATCAGCATTACAGAGCTTATATTTTATCTTCCTTCCACCTAAAAACTTTGTCTTATTTCTGAGTTTACCTTTTGTTTGGGAAAAAGAGTGAGGTTTCTTTTAACACACCAACAATCACTTTGGACAAACCCTTTAGTTTCTAGAAATAAAAGCTTTGTCTCATCTGGAACAAAAGCAAGCAGGTGCAATCTTAAAATGCAACCAAAAGAAATTGCTAAACAATGGTGGTTATGTAATTTCTTTAAATTAATTTACTGAATTTATAAATTGAGTTCAAGCAAATCTACCATTCATAGCGTCAGTCTCCCTATATAGTTAAGTTCATGTTGTGTATTATTATTAAAATTTCCAACTAAAAGGCAATCTCACTTTTTGAGTATGTTTTGGTCATGCACATGTATATTCTTATATCAAATTATTTTTAATCCCTTTAGCTCTTCCAACAAACACATTTCCTATAATGATACTAAGCATAGCCATTTCCTTTGGTGTATGTTCAGTGATACTGTAAATAGAGAAGAAGAAAATGTAAACATATTCATTTTAGATTTTACAAATGTCGCTGCAGAATCATTCCAGAACTAAATTAATTGTCTCCAGGCTTGGTAAGTCATGGTCTCAAGAAAGAATTTTGAGCAGAAATTCCAAAATGCTATTTGGTCTTTCTTTCTACCAGTAAGAAAATGATGGTTTTGAATGAAAAGAATAAGGTGGATCTAACTTCACACATTTTTGCTAGGTTTATGGATAGCCCAAATGTAGATACCAGAAGGAATTGTAGTACAAAAAAGCTGAATTGCTTTTTTCCAATAATAATTAACATTGACTTAAAATCTGGGGAAAATCAAAATCTTTATAAAGTAATTAGGCAATTGAGTATGGCTATAATTTCAGACGTTGCTTATACATATGTAATTGTTACATAGATTTCTTAGATTTCACATTAATAATATTATGTAGCTTGGAATATAAATGTAATGGAAAAATGACTCAATGTGGGCAGGCAGTTTAAATGACTTTGTGCATGTACCTTCCACATGCCATGTTTTACTTGCTAACTTTTCACTTAATGTAATATTATTAAAATGAAACAACTGCCCAATTTTTATTTACTAATAACTTAACGTCCTAATTGCTGAACTAGTGTTGGCTTTGCAAAAAGTGATTTTTGGACTTAAGTTCTTTTTCCATTACAACCTTACACTTCTGACATATGTCTTCAAAACTTGTGTGGCCATTTTCAAAGTATTGAGGTTCTTACTTTTCAAAATATTGCTCTCTTACTTATCAGACTAACTATAATTACTCACTAATAGCCCTAAGAATTTATCAATGAGAGAGGGCTTTCTCAGGCATATTCCTTAGAAGCAGGTGATCCTAACAGTGAGAGTTTTAAGTGTTACTTCGTAAGAACACAATTAGAACACAATAGTCCAAGGGGAGATATTTAAAATCAATTAGAACCAGGTGCCTATAATCCCAGTGACTTGGAAAAGATGAGGCAAGAGGGTTGTGAGTTCAAGGCCAAAGGTAGCCTGTGCAATTTAGAGAGACCCAGTCTCAAGGAAGGAAGGAAAAAGGAGGGAAGAAAGAGAGAGAGAGAGAGAGAGAGAGAGAGAGAGAGAGAGAGAGAGAGAGGAAGAAGGAAAGACGAAAGAAAGAAAGAGAAGTTAAGGAGGTAGGTAGGTGCTGGCAGTGCAGCTCAGTGGTAGAACACTTACCTAGCATGCAGAGGACCTTGAGTTCAACCTCTGAGTACTACAAAGAAAAAAAAGAAAGAAAGTCACTTAGCAATTTCATATACTCATTTAGTCTATCACACATTTAGCAAGCATTTCTTCAGCGTCTCCTACATACCAGACATGGTATGAAACAGTAGAGTTACAGAGGTTCATAGAATTTTTCAGGCCACTCATTTCTATGGAGCCATCCATGGAGCCAGCCAGCCAACCAGCCAGTCACTGCCAAATGTCTTATATGTGCCAATCACCTTTAATGAATGACTCGCCTTTTAGAACATATGTTCTATAGTGGAAGTTCCATGCCCACATTTAACATAGTGTCTTCTGTATGGTAACTCAATAAATATTCATTGAGTCAGGCTGGGTAGGGTGGCTCATGCCTATAATCCCAGTGACTTGGCAGGCAGAGGCAGGAGGATCATGAGTTTGAGGCCAGAGGCAGCCTGTATCACTTAGCAAGGTCTTGTCTCAAGATAAAAGGTAAAAAAAAAAAAAAAAAGACTGGAGATGCATCTCAGTGGTAGAGTGCTTGCAAAGCATGTGCAAGGTCCTGGGTCAGTTCCCTCAGTACCAAAAAATAATTCACTAAGTCAATGAATGAATTGGCCAGGCACTGTAAGCACTGGGGAAACAAAATCTAAAAATACATTCTACTCTTAATACTATATTTTAATGCATATTTAGGCAATTCGAGTAGATACAGTCTTCTCATCTGAATGATCAAACATGAATGATAACGGTTGGCCCCTAAAAATGAACTTAATTTCTAATAACTAAAATTTCCCACCCATTTCAACACCATAAACTGGTATTACATTTCCCATGTCCTCCTCATTGGCTTCGTTGACCACATCTGAGTCAGTGTCAACACCTTCTTTTGTCTCCTCTCATAAAATGAAAATAAATAAAACACTTTTAATATTCCCCTACCTTCTTCTGTATGGCCAGCCCTCTCTCCCTCCTTTCCTTTTTTCCTTTTCCTTTTCTTTCTTTTATTTTAATTAAGTTTAAAAGCCACCATTAGATTGGGATAACTGAAAATATCCCCAAATTAATACCTGGCTTTAAATATATATCTGAAGAATATGTGAGTATCTGAGACTATAATTCTTTTGTGTGTGTGTGTGTGTGTGTGTGTGTGTGTGTGTGTGTGTGTGTGTATTACAGGTGGTTGAACCCAGGGCCTCACACTTGCATGCTTTGTGAGTGCTGGACCACTGAGCTGCACCCCCAGCCCTTTTTTTTTTGTTTTAGTTTTTGAGACAGGGTCTCACTAAGTTATGCAGACTGCCCCTGGTCTCAAACTTGCGATCCTCCTGCCTCTGCCTCCCGAGCCACTGGGATTACAGGCATGTGCCACCATGCCCAGCTGAGACCATAATTCTTTAAAGATTTTATTTCATTGTTGTGTTTGTGTTTATCTGTTGATATTTGTTGTTGTTGTCATTGGGTTCTGACCAGTCAAGACCAAGTCATAGTGACTGTATGTACGATAGAATGAAACACTAACCAAAACTGTGCCATGCACAGGATCTTTTCCTGTTTGAGACCATTGTTTTAGTCACTGTGTTTCTTCTCATTTTGACTTGTGACACCTCAACAGATGGAGGTCGCAGGAGCTTCATTGTATTCTCATCATTAAGGTCTGCTCTACTTTGAGGAGGCAACTCTTCTCCAGTCATATCTTGAATGCCTTCCAGCCTTGTGGGCTCATTTTCTGGCACCATATCTGACAGTGCTTCTCTGTTATTCATAGGGGTCTTAATGACTAATTGTTTCCAGAATGGACTGCCGGGTCTTCTCCCTAGTCTGTCTTAGTCTGGAAGCTCAGATGAAACCTGTCCACCATGGGTGTCCCGGCTAGTATCTGAAATACTGATGGCATAACTTTCAGCATCACAGCAGCACAAAGGCCTCCACAGCATGACAAGCTGACGGATGCGTGGTGGCTGCTGATTGTAGGGTTAGTAAAATCTACATATTACATCAAACAATTGAAGGCAGATTTCTGTCACAGAGGTTGCACTGGTCCTTAAAGTTTCAGTTTAAAGCTGTAAACATCTGGCCAAGTAAGACTTTTCCCCAGAACCTCCCTTGGCAATTAATGCAGATTGGCACTGAATTCTGTGCACATGTTGAAAATGTATTTGCACTGAGGCTTGACTAAAGGATGCACACCTAATAAAACACATCTGCATTGAGTAGGTTCACATTTAGAGGTAATCAAAGGAGTGAAGAAGCCTGAGGTGTTATCTAGGAATAGTTTTGATTTTTACAGTTAAAATCAAAGTGCAAACGATAAACTACTATGAGAACACAAACACCTCTGAGGAAACAAAATGTACATGACTAGGAAACTACCATTCATAGAATGACCACTTCCCCAGGAGCCGGGTTGAATCAGGTCACAATTAGAACTGGGAATGTCTCGGGAAGGAATGCTGAAAGGCAGGGGGGCACTATTGGCCTCTTGGCCTTTCTGGACTTTTGGACAATTCACTGACTTTTCATTAATTAGGTTGTCAGTGTTACAGACCCTGGTAACCTGAGAGACTCCATCTACTCCTTGGAGGAAAATATAATGGAAACATCTAAGAAGTATTTGCTAACCTAGTCCTTGTCAGAAATATTTACAACCTGCCTTAGACTGAAAATAAAGGAAGTCAAGAAAATATACGAAATTATTTTCCTAACTGGAGATCCTTGTTCTTACAAAGCCGAAAATTCAAAAGGATTTCAATTGCTAACTGGTAAATTCATTTCCTTCCTGTTCGCAGAATCTAGTTAACTCGTGCAAAACTGGAAAAATGATACTGTAGCATTGTATGTGGCATGAGTCATAAGAAGGTAGATCTTATTTTTAGTTTTCTCTTTTTCTTTTAAAAACATGAAAAATGAGCATTTATATGGTACATCATAGAAATACATGGATTAGATTTTCTGTTGATAGGGTCAAATGAATCAAAGATAAAAAACAGACCTAATTTGGATGAATTAAGTATATACATGTATATATATGTATATATGTATATGTCTATATATACACATATATACACACGTGTGTGTGTGTGTGTGTGTGTGTGTGTGTATATATATGTGTGTGTGTGTGTGTGTGTGTGTGTGTGTGTGTGTTAAAATCAACTGAGCCATTTGGGGCTGGGGATTAACTTAGTTGGTAGAGTGCTGCTCTGCACTCTCTGAGGCCCTGAGTTCCATCCCTAGCTGTGCAAAAATGGGAAAAGAATTTGGCAGCTCACTCCTGAAACAATCCTGAAAGCCATCCACCATGGAAAACCCTATGAATAGCAGAGCATCACTGACAAAGGGACCAGCACGACACAGTGTTGAGGAGTATTTCCTTCTGTTGTACATAGAGTCGCTATGAGTCAGACATGACTCAATGGCATGTAACAACATGTAGCCACTAACATTAGTATAAGTAGATATAAACATTTGGTTTCCAGAAAATAACAGTGAACATGCATACATTTGCTATATAATGCATGTAACATTGATCTAGAAATGTGAAAACCACATTAATTTCTAGTAAACTTTGTCAAATAAGTCACAGTTAAAGAGGGTATACTATTAAAATATTATTTATGAGCATAAGATTAATTATATGCTAGCATTTTCAAAATGGAAAATTGTATAATAGCTTTCTGATTATGTGAATTAAACATACTCAGAAAATTAATACTTTAATAAATAAAACATGGCAAAAGTGGGGAAAAGAAAGAAAATCAGCACACCAAATTCTACAACTCAAAGAAAGTCATCATTTACATCTATCATTCCTTGAATATTTCATAAATGCTGTAGTCAACAAATCTAATGGAAAATTGAGATATCTTTCCCATAGGTCTGCTTATTGTCCTGTATATTTAATTTCAGAAGTGTTAATCCACCTACAACAAAACAAAGGTTAATGCCTGATTCTTCCTTCTCCCTCATTTCCAACATTGAAAGGATCAAAATCAATGAATGCTCCTTCAAGCATTCATATATATTCAACTTCCCCTCATTTTTACTTCCACTTCCTAAAGTAAACAAATATTTTTTTTGTGGTACTAGTGGGATGAACCCAGGGCCTTGCACATAACCTTTCAAGTGTTTTACCACTGAGCTATAACCCAAAACTTTAAACTTTAAAAATATTTTTCTCTTGAGACAAGATCACACTAAGTTACTCAGTCTGCCTCTGGCTTTGAACTCATGATCCTCCTGCCTCAACTTCCTGAGTTGCTGGGATTAAAGATGTGTGCCACCTTGCCCAGAGTCCAACATTACTTTGTAATGTTGTAAGCATTACCTTGAAAGCAACCATTGCCATTTAATAGCCTGCTATCCAATATCTTGGGTGGACCTGGTAACCCAGTCCCAAAAATCAATCAGCCATTGAAAACCCTATGAATAGCAGAGAACCACTGACAATAGTGTTTCACCTGTTGTATGCAAGGCCGCTATGAGTTGGATACTGACTCGATGGCACCTAACAACAACAATCCAATATCTACACATCTCCTTGATTTCTTCTCATCTAGTGATTTCCCACTGATGAAATTTTGTCATCCCAGAAACATGTGGTTATCTTTTTGTTTCCACAACTAGGTAGAAGTCAGAGATACTGCTAAACATTCTGTAATACCCAACCTGCCCTAAACAACAAAGAATTATCTAGCCCCAAATGTCAACATTCCTGAGCTTTAGAAATGCCAATCTCATTCATTCTCATCATTGCCTCCAGAATTATTGTGTAGAAATGCAAATCTGATTAGGCCAAGCTCCAGCTTGAAAGTTTCCAAATCTCATTATGTTTACATTTGCATTCAAAAGTTTTAAGCTAGTTTAGTTACCTACCTTGCCAGATTTGTGATGTAAAACTTTCCCTCCTGTTTGCCAATATTGGGACACATTGAACTTTTCCAAAATTTCTTGATCCCACTGTATGTTATCTGGGGGAATCCTTTTGTATTTGTTCTATTTTCTGTTTAGAATGCCTTCCAACCCTCCACTCATTCTCTGATTTGAGTTTAAATGTTTCTTCTCTTCCTCCTCCTCCTCTTCTCCTTTTCCTCCTCCTCTCCTCCTCCTCCTCTTCTTCTTCATCTTCATCTTCATCTTCTTCTAGCAGTCTTGCTATATAGCCCAGCCTGGCCTATAATCATGATCCTCCTGCCTCACCCTCCTGAATGCTAAGATTATAGGTATCTGGTATGTCTGGCCTAAATGCCACTTCCTCAGAAGCTTTCCTTGACTACTGAGACCAGTGTAGTTCTCTTGGTTATATATGATCTCAGCAGTCTTTTACTATCTGTCCAATCTTCTGTTACATAGCAATCTAAATAGAGGTGTGAACTGGGTCTATTTTGCATGCTTCTTATTTCTGGTGACTGGCATATGCAAGGATCTCAAATTGCTGTTAAATTAATTACTATTATGGCAACCAAGTTTTTTAAACACTTTTTGTGATAAGAAATAACTTTGTTTCTATCTTATTTATGTTTGAACTAGACTTCTCTCTTGATTCTATTATATCCTGAATTTTACTATATGCTACATTTCTCAATCCTTACCTTCTAGCAATTTGTTAGGCATGCTGCATGTTTTTTATTCAACTAATTATTAATTTAGTTTACTTATTAGATTATGTTTCTTTTTTAAGATGTACAGTCTCACTGTGTAGTCCAAGTTGGCCTTGAACTTGCTATCCTCCTGCCTTCCCTTCTCAAATGCTGGGATTACAAGCCTACCCCATCAGGCCCAGCTAATTATTGCTTTTACAACTTCAAATAATTAGCTTGAATATATGTTTTATTCATTTCTTAATTTATAAACTTCTGAAATTAAAGATAGGTATTGAATTCTTCTTGTGGTGGTTTTTAGGTGTACTTGAGTTGAGCCTGACTCATAACGACCCTACATACAACAGCATGAAACACTTCATGACACTGTGCCATTCCTGGTACTATGTCAGTGCTTCCCTGCTATTCATAGGGTCTTCAATGGCTGATTATTTTCAGGATTGTTTGGAAGTGGGCTGCCAGTTCCTTCTCTCATTTTTGTGGTGCTGGAAATCAAACCCTAGGCCTCAGAGAGGAAAGAGCAAGCACTCTACCAACTGAGCCAAATGCCAGCCCTCTGAGTTCTTCTACCACTCCAAAATGTGATGAAATTTCCTGCCTATCTTTTTATTCCTATTTTGGTAACATGATTTTGGTATGAATGTGTTATTCAATTTCATTACTATTATTAAATTCTTTATTATATTCTTTTAACTTTTATAATAATAGCTGGTTGGTAAATCTAAACACTACCAATATTTTATGTAATAAATCTATGTTTATAGTTACTCCCTGTTTCACACTAGTGTGCTCATTCCAGATGTTCTCTTCATTTGTGAATTCTATATTTGAATCTGTTTTCCTTGATTGGTATAATGCCATTGATAACCCCACAAGGATTGCTATGGGTCAGACTCAACTTGATGGCACCTAACAACAACATGAAAAAATTCTATATTCCCTCAATATCAGACATTGCCTATTTAATTCTTTCATACATGACAAATAACTGGGCTGAATATATAATTTTATCATGGATTTATCACACCAAAACTTTGCACATATTGTTACAATGTTACCAGAAAGCAATGAGAATGCTTAGGCTACTCATAATTTCTTTTTCTCATTGGTAGAGGATCCCTTCCCTTTTTTCTCACTGCTAAAATTTTCTTCTTGACACATGGAGAATATCATCATTAAAGTATCATTAAAGTATATCTTGATATTTGTTGATTTCTCTTTTCCTAAAGAGGCAATGCCTGTTGAATTACAGATTTAGTATTCAGTACAATTATAATTAATTATAATATAAATTATATATTATATTATACATTAATATCATATTATATAATGTTAAATATAATTATTATTCACATTCAGTAAAATGTTTATTTTTTTACTTTCGATTTTGTGTCAGTTGTTTTGGTCTCTTTTTTAGACATTTCTGTTTGCTTCTCCTATATATCTACCACCTTTATTCCAATTCCATTTTTCCTTTTTATTTCTACTTTTCTTTCTCTAATTCTTCCAAGATGTTTTCCCCATCAAGTTATAGTATATGCATTTTTCTTAGCTATGTTTCTATTCCAGGTTAAGTTCTGCAATTGCATTAATAGATATTGGATTTCTTTGCCCAGTCAGTAACTGCTACCTCTCATTTTCATATCTAAGAACTCACTCTGAATCTTTTGTTTTAGCATCTACATCATCCTTTGTATCTTTGATAACATGGGTCATTTATACTGAAATTTATTTTATTTGTCTGGCACCGTAAAATCTCCCATATGGTACTCATTTTTCCTTCCCCATACCCACTATAACTTGGGTTTATTGTATCATATTGTGTTTTTTTTGTTTTGTTTTGTTTAATCTATCTTGTTGTTGTTGTTGTTAGGTGCCATCGAGTCCGTATCTGACTCATAGCGACCCTCATAGGGTTTTCAATGGCTGTTTCAGGATTGCCTTGGAAGTGGATTGCCAGGCCTTCTCCCATTTTTGCGGTGCTGGGAATTGAACTCGGGACCTCAGAGACAGCAGTGTAGTGCTCTACCAACTGAGCTAAATCCCAGCCCTTAATCTATCTTAGAATATGAGATATTCTCTCTTGAAATGTTACATATCCACTTCTGTTACCTAAATCTTCCCCTTAAGACTTGAGTAGATTTTTACATTGATAGTTTTTATCATTTGCTCAGCCAATCAGTTCTGTAAGATTTTTGGAACAGTAATTTGAGCAGTAAACTATTTTCTAGAATCATCTGTGTTAAGGGCTACCTTTCCAAATTGTTGTCATATAATTTTGAATCAGAAAATAGTTTTTAGTTTTCTTTGAAACAACTCTACTTTATGATGGTGCTTTTAATGCTAAGGCTGTTATGTGATTATAGTCAGGTTACCCAGACATCTTATACTTCATTGAGCTTTGTTTTAGAATAGTTACAAAATGGTTTATTTTTTTTCTATGCTTGGTGTTAAAAAGCAACAATGGTACTAGTGAACCATTTCTTGTATATAATGCTTTACCCACTACTCAAATAAAGCTCAATGGTGAGAAATTTCTGCTTTTTTCCAACAAGGGAATAACAAATAAGTATAAAATATGTGAAGTAATTATTTTCAATATTGGAAACAAGCAGTGTACAGAAGCATTAAGAGAGTGTTAAAAAAAGAGGGTCAACCCTATAAAAACCTTTGCTTTCTCCTTGAAGGTACATTGCAGACTACAGAACAGGGAGGAGGATTTCAAGCCAACCATGACTGAAAATTATGGGGGCAAATTTTAGAAATGGGATGTCCACACAGAAAAGTATGCATAGGGCCCTGTTAATTGTTTTCTGGATATTAAGTTGAACATATGTAGTATGAAACTCTGTAAAGTCAGATGAAGACCTATGAGTAAGCTGTGAGCTGAGTGGTTTCTGGGCTTTGTACAACAGGATTGGAAGGTATCTAAGTTCTAACTTACCAGAGTTGAGAGTCCTCAGCGATTACTCAAGATACTCCTTAGACACTGAAAAAGATTATGCTACAGCTATGGGATTAAATATTTCCTAGAGTCTAAGACATGATAGAAGTCCCTAACAAAGTTAAGACAAGCCTTGAACAGATCAAACTTAACACTAGTTAATGTACTATCAGAAGAAAGGTTACCATATTTAAGGAAGTGAGCAAAGATTGTTGTTGTTGTTAGGTTGCCAGGTCCTTCTCCCAAGCCTGCAGCACCTGGTTTTCCTAGGTGGTCTCCCATCCAGGTACTAACCAGGTCCGACCCTGCTTAGCTTCCGGGATCTGACGGGATCCGATGCCACAGGGCTACGGCTGCAGGCCTGAGCAAAGATTAGACAACATAAAACTCACCATGTTTGATTTTCAATTAATAATGACTTAGGTGCCGTCGAGTCGGTATCCGACTCATAGTGACCCTCTGTACGACAGGGGAAACACTATTGTCAGTGCTTCTCTGCTGTTCATAGGGTTTTCAATGGCAGAGTGATTTTTGGGAGGGGGTTGCCAGGTCCTTCTCCCAAGCCTACAGCACCTGGTGTTCCCAGGCGGTCTCCCATCCAGGTACTAACCAGGCCCGACCCTGCTTAGCTTCCAAGATCTGACGGGATTGGATGCCACAGGGTTATGGCTGTAGGCCAACAATGACTACATATGTCAATAAGCAAGAAATTTTAACACAGAATCAAAAGGAAGATTTGTCAGCAGAAATAGATACACAAGTGACTAAAATGATGTGATGATAAATGTTATTATAAATATGTTCAACTAAATAATATATGACAATAATGAGAAAAATGGGAAATACAAAAAAGAGTAAGATCAAACTTCTTGGAAAAAAATATCTGAAATGAATTACTGATGGTATTAGCAGAAAGAGAAATCAATAAACTTAAATCAGAACAATAAAACCTATAAAAAATCAAGCACAATGAGAAAAATATGAACAGACCCTCAGTAAATATTTTGACCATATAAAGCATCTAACATATGTATAACAAGAATCCACAAAGGAAGAGTATGAAAAAGAAAAATAATGCACATTGTGCACGGTAGAAGACAGATAAAAAGGGCTATAAACTTTCCATCCAGAAACTACACAAGTGAGGAGACAATGGAATAGAAACTTAAAGTAGATGAATGAACCACAATAACAACTTGAAAAATTAAATTCTCTAAATTGCAGAAAAAAAACCTCTCAAAAATTAAAACAAAATGAGGCTTTTTAAACAAAGAAAAGCTAATGTAATACATTAACAGATGTGCA
>VMDO01022555.1:0-33277 GCA_007922755.1 Pedetes capensis | reverse complement strand
AGGGCCAGCACTTAAAGGGGTAGAGCCTTGCTCTATAGGGGCTGCCTGCTCCTTGCTCTCCATAAGGGGAGCACCCCAATAAACCTTCCCTGTCCTTTTCCAACCACCTGAAGGTCTCCCGAGGTCCTTCTTTCCCGACACCGGTCACGTGTTATGTTGTGGGTTTGGCCCTAACTTTAGCCGGGCTAGAGCCAAAACCTCAACAATCTTCAATGAAAATTAAATCTTGGAAAGATAAAAAATAAAATCAGTAAAAGAACAATCTATTATAAAACCTTGACTTTTGATTACTGTTTGTTAGGAGAAATAAAAAGCATATTATGTTTTTTTAGTTTGAAGAAAAAAGTCAATATTTTATTGACTTGAAGTTCCCAGCTATATATGATGCTACAAAAGCCAAAAGATAACAAAACTATTAACACGATGGACAGCTAAGAGAGACTTTCATTTACTGAATATCTATAATGGGCCCAGAACTGAATTGAGTTTTTATGTGTATTTCATATAAGTTTCCTTTCCACAATACTCCTATGGAGTACTGCAATCCCACTAGATAGATGTATACTGTCCATGTATAGCTACCAAGCACCTGACATGGGGCTAGTCTGAATTTTGAAGCTTATAAAGTGTCAAATGATACTGGATTTGGAAGACAATATAAAAAATATAAAATATATAGCTCCAATAACTAAGCTCTATTTAATATATATCCACAGTCAAACTTTTGAGATCCTCCTCAATTTGTCCTCCTTCCATGTTTAATTGACCAGTTGTACAGCTGAAAACATTGCTGCGCATGTTCCAATACTATATGTGCAGCTTTGAACCTAAAAGTGTACTCATTTTGTAAGTAATAATGTTTATAGTATACGCTTTTAGTGCACTCTTATAAGAAAAAACTTTGTATCATCCACAATACATTTATTATCTTATTATTCAATAAAATGACTATTCATAAAAAGTTTTTCACTAAACATTAATAACACTGGCTACATTTAAAAGAAAATCTGGTCCCATAATCATAACTGCTTAAGAACCTAAAAATAAAGAATAGCCATCCTACTTTTTACAACTATTATTAGCATATAAATGGGTCACACTGTACCAAACTCCCTAAATTTACTAAAAAGAAAATTATAGAGTAAATCAGCATGGAACAATTTAAGATTTTTCTGTCATGCAAAAATAATTGCTTACAAATGGAAATAGAAAGCTAAAAATTACTGTTTTTTGCTTTCATATTTGTAACATTTGACTACATGCTGCATCTCAAATTAATTTCATTTATAATGACAACAAAACTCCATTTAAAAAGCTCCCATGTTCATACAAACTAGAGATTCCTCAAGATGTGACCACTGTAGGTATCATAGGAAACAACAGGAGAAGATGTCAACAGGAAATCTAGGGAGGTATCCATCTCCTACTCCTGAGTAAAAATCATTATAATAAGAAGTTATTACTACTGACAGGAGACTGTTGCACACCTTTAGGAGTTGAGGTAGGGAAAGGAAAACAAAAATCAACAAACAAAAAAAGGATATGAGTACCTGAACTAGACACAATACACAAACATATATCCAGTCATGGATTTTTAGTTCTAACAACTCTGTTTTAGTAGTCATTTTTACACTCCAGCATGAAATAATTGCCTTGCTTAAAATGAAGATTACCGAGCTTTACCCTTAGGTTGATTCAGAGCCTGGGTGCCATATTCTACTCTGCTCATCTATTTGTCTTTGTGCCAGTACCATAAAGTTTTAGTTATTAGAGTTTGCTATCTGATAGGACAAATTTGTGAAATTGGCCTGTCAAGCTCCAGAGAAAAATCCTATTGGGATTTTAGATGGAATTGCACTGAATTTCTAGTCAATAGGTGGGAACATCTTAAGCATAGTAAGAGTCTTTCTATAATAAATGCCGAGTATTGCTCTCCATTTATTCAGTAAGTTTTTTCTAATGTTTTTCTAGTCCTACATATCTATTACCAACTTGTTCCTACTTTCTTGTATTTTTCATTGCTATCGTAGAAGATAATCTAAAACTCTGCATTATCTATTTATTGCTGATATGTAGGAACATAATAAAATTTTAACACAAATACTGAATAGCATTTCACACGAACAGGTTGAAAAAACTATCTGAAGCTGGGCGCAGTTGCTCCCAGCAGCTAGGGAGGCAAAGGCAAGAGGATCAAAAGTTCAAGACCAGAGGCAGTCTATGTAACTTAGCGAGACCCTGTCTCAAAAAGTAAAATAATGGGCTGGGGATGCAGCTCAGTGGTCCAGCACTTATAAAGCCCACAAGCGCGAGGCCCTGGGTTCAACCCCCAGTACCACAAATAAATAAATAAATAAATAAGTAAATAAATAAATCTGACACTATCAATGGAAATCCAATATTGGTGAAAGAATAAACTGGTATAATTTGCAAAAGTTTGACATTTTCTAGTACATCTGAAGATGTACATAAGCTATGAGCCTACACTTGCACTCCTAGATATGTATACCTTACGAATTTTTTGCACATGTGTAGAAAGAGGCATTCAGCAGAATATTAACAGCAGTCATAATGAGAAAAAAAAAAAACAGAAATAACAGAAAGGCCCACTAACGTGAGAATTGATAAATTAATTATGATTTGTTCATATAATAAAATACTATACAAGAATAGAAATGAGTGAATGAATTGCAGCTATATGCACAAAAATGGAAATTTTGGATGAATACCCCAGTTAAGGGCTCAGTTGGTGGAGAGCCACTCTGAAGACTCTGAGGTCCCCAGTTCGATTCCCAGCATCGCAAAAATGGGAGAAGGACGTGGCAATCCACTCCCGAGGCAATCCCAAAACAATCAGCCATTGAAAACCCTGTGAGGGTCACTATGAGTCGGAGATGACTCAATGGCACTTAATAACAACAACCCCAGTTAAGAATCACTATCCTATATCAAAGATAAACCTACAGAATATAACTGTTTCCTGTGTTTAAAATAAATATGATACAATTCTTTCCTTCAACAGAGTAGTAAACCACCATAAAAAGCTTCTGCAAATGTCAAGAACCATGAGAGTCCTAATGAACTAAGTGGGGATAAATGCAAGGTGAATGTGTGAATAATGTATATAATCAAATTTGAGGCTAGATAAGAAATGATGATAGCTTAAGGTGGTGTCAATGAGAGAAGTAGATAAAAAATATTTAGAAGATAAAAGCAACCTGGCTTGGGGGATGGACTGGAAAATGAAAGATGATGGGAAATAACAGCATCCCAATGGAGACCTAATATGAAAGAAGGGAGTGGAGGTACAGGAGAAAAAAAATGTAAATCTAAGACATAAGACTTCCAGGAATGAAAGGATAAGTGAAGTGATGTGAAAAGCTAGGAGAATATTCTAGAAATACAGTATAAATGGAGCTGAGCTGTGAAGAAAATGATTAAGGTTACAGCATATGTGCATTTAACTTTCATAAATTCAATCATTTGCTCAACGAAGGAGGGGGAGGTGAGAAATAATGCGAGTAACAAACCATTCTATTCAAGAAAAGGTATACTCGCTTGTATTAATTAGGATGAGAGCTGAGAAGCTGAAACAAAAAAAACTCCAAAAGCAATGACTTAAAGAAAATAGAAGGCATTTTCTCTTTTTAACAGTAATGGAGATCTCCAAAATCATCAATGGGCATTCAACTGTACATAATCCTTATGTTCCTGGGAGCTCTCTCTAAATGAAGTAGGCTTCTGTATGTCCATCCACTACTGAAGATGTGAAAGTGGACTCTCACACATAAAGGATACTAGAGAGTAGAAATGATGATGGTCATATATAGGAATTTGGAAGAGTTTGAAAGTAATATGGTACAGAAGAGAAAGATTCTTACACATCTATTTAATTATCAGTGCTATCCAGGCAGATATCAAGACAACCTTCTACTAAGGATAAAATCAGTCTTGTTGAAAATACACTGAGAATGTAACTTTTTATGCTTCTCATGTTATTTTGCATAGTAGGTAAATAGGTTTTTGTTAAGTAAAACTATACAATTTTCAAAAATTCTACATTGGTATTGTCCCTTCTCTTCATATTCTTCTGTATCATATCTGGTAAAATACAAGAAAGTCTCCATATCTCCTATAAATAAATAATGAAGAATAAAGCTAAATTGTTGCAAAATCTATTAAAAATTAAAAGCTTCCCAAGACTCTTCCCCCCCCATGTGAACAAAAGACTGAAAAAGGTTATAAATTGGATGCCTGGCTAAAATGATTACAAAGATTATGATGGACATATTGTTTTTAAATTAGTTTTTTTTTTTCTTCAGTACTCAGGGTTGAACCTAGGGTCTTGTACATGTTATGCAAGTGTTCTACCACTGAGCTGCACACGCAGCCCATTTTTTTTAAAAAAAATCTTTTTATGTCGAGACAAGGTCTTGCTAAGTTACGCAGGCTGCCCATGGCCTCGAACTTGTGATCCTCCTGCCTCCACCTCCTGAGTTACTGGAATTACAGGCTTGCACCACCGTGCCTGGCTATTATTAAATATTACAACAGAGGTTTAACCATTCAAATCTGAAAGGATAACAATCAAAAGACCTCCCAAGCAGGAACAATATTGACATAAGGGATATCATGGTTAATTTTATGTGTCAACTTGAATGGGCCACTAGATGCCCAGAAATTGGTTAAAAATTATTTTGGGGGTACATCTGCAACAGTGTTCTGGAACAGATTAGAATTTGAATTTGTGGCTCTGAATAAGGCAAACTACCTCTCCAATGTGAGTGGGCATCATCCAACCCACTGAGGGCCTTAACAGAACAAAAAAGGTGGAGAAAAAGCTGAATTCTTTCTCCATCTGACTGCTTGAGCTGAGACCTGGATTGTCTTCTGCCCATGCACTGGTATTTAGACCACTGGTTTTCCTGGGTCTCCAGCTTGTAGACAGTAGACAGTGTGACTTAGCATCTAAATCGCTTGAGCCAATTCCTTACAATAAATCTCATTTTATATATAGGGAGAAGTACAGCTATTGATAAATATACAAATGTCTTCCATTGGTTCTGTTTCTTTGGAGGACAGTGACTAATACAATTGGTAAAAGTAAAATAAAAATATTTTCTGTTTAATAAGCTCCTTGTGAAGACAAACAGGAAGAATGGATATTAAGAAAATTGATTTTATGCCTTGACAGAGAGAAGGCCCCTTTTTTCTGTCTGAATATGTTGAAGAAAATAGTTTTTCAAAAATAGTCATTCACTGCCTTTTAGAGCCTGATTTAGAGGAAACTAGTATGAGAAATCCTGCTACCATATGTCTGTGGTGTCTGATCCCAACAGATCTTGGAAGCTAAGCAGGGTCGGGCCTGGTTAGTATGGGGATAGGTGGCCGCCTGGAAATACTAGGTCCTGTAGGCTTGGGAGAAGGACTCGGCAGCCCACTCCCAAAAAACAATCAGCCACTGAAAACCCTATGAATAGCAGAGAAGCACTGACAATAGTGTTTCGCCTGTTGTACAAAGGGTCGCTATGAATTGGACACTGACTCTACGGTACCTAACAACAACAACAACAATAACGAGAAGGGACCTTAGAAGTCTTTTATTTCTTATACATCTTCTGCAATCTGCATACAGCAACTGAAATCACTGATCACATTCTTCTTTTTAATCATAATATTTCAGGTATAATTATAACCTGAAAAGTGCTGAGAAGAAAAGATTGTTCCACAGTGGTATGAGTTCTTATTTCCCTGAGGGTCAGAGATAGCTTGGGAAGATTTCTGTGGGAAATACTCCTTAAACCACATCTAAAAGATGAATGAGTAGATGTTACTCTATCTATGTGAAAACAGAAGAAATGGATTCAAGTCAGAATGTGACACATGAGACCAATACAATAACAAAAACAAAGAAACCACTCTGAAGTAGGCAAGGAATAGATAATGCAGTGCCTTGAAAGTTACATTAAAGATTTTAGTCTTTATCCTAAAAATATGGTAAGCCTCTAAAACAGGGCTTCAAGCTGGGTTCAGGGGTGCACACCAGTAATCCTAGCGACTTGAAAGTCAGAGACCAGAGGATGGCAAATTTAAGGCCAGAGGCAGCCTGTGCAACTTAGCAAGACTCTGTCTCAACATAAAAAATTAAAAAATGGGCAGGGGGTGCAGTTGCAGAGCACTTGCAAATTATACACGAGGCATTGAGTGTAGCTCGCCAGGACTGCAAAACAAAAACCAGGGTTTCAAACTGGTCAAAAACTACGTTCAGGTTCACATGCAGGTTCAATATGTTACAACTCAAAAGGTTCAGGTTTAAATCCTATGTGTAGATTCAGTAGGGCTTCAAATAGAACCGGAACCCAAGTCCAAACCCTGAACCTGTTCTGGTTCAAGGATTTAAAATTTTTTTTCTGAACCTGAACCTGAGACTGAAAATACATACATGTATATATATATATTTGTTCTTGCTTGTCTTTTACAATTAGCTATTTAAAAATTTGAAAATAAATTGTATTCATCTACCTACACATGGCTGCGGTTTAGCTCAGTTGGTAGAGCACCTGTTCTGCACTCTTGAGGACCCAGGTTTGGTCCCCAGCACTGAAAAAATGGGAGAAGTCTGTGGCAGTCCACTCCCGAAAACAATCCTGAAACAATCAGTTACTGAAAACCCTATAAGGGTTGCTAGGAGTCGATCTGACTTAAGCGCACCTAACAACAGCAGCAGCAACCATCTACATATAGCATTAAAATTTTAAACCCGAACCTGAACTGAACCTAAATCCTCTAAATTTTAACATACTGAACCCATACCCAAACCTGAACCCAATTTTTTGCAGGTTTGAAGACTTGCTTCAAAATGGAGAATTTTATGCTGCATTTGTGTCACAAATTTGCATTTAAGATCACATGGACTTCAGGATGTAGGATAAACTGCAAAAGGTTAGGAATAGAGGAGGGTAGTCTATTCACTCAGTTAACAAATATTTATTCAGCACCTATTATGTGGCAAGAAACTATTATGTGGAGTACTGCAGACACAGGAATAAATAAAGTCGCTACCTTCATGGAATTTATACTCTATTTAAGGGGAAACAGACAATTGGCAAATATCAAGAATCCAGAAAGTATGTAGTGGTAAATGCTAAAAGGAAAATAAATCAGTGACAGAGAATGGTCAGGGACGAAGAATGTTATTTTAACACAAGATATTGGAAATCTAGGCAGTAAATGGTCACTTGGATGGATTAAAGTGGGGGCAACAAGAGCAGCAGTAGATTAAAAGCTATTTGTTGTTGTTGTTGTTGTTGTTAGGTGCCGTCGAGTTGGTATCCAACTCATAGCTACCCTACATGCACCAGGCGAAACACTATTGTCAGTACTTCTCTGCTGTTCATAGGGTTTTCAATGGCAGACTGATTTTTAGGCATGGGTTGCTGGGTCTGTCTTCTAAGCCTACAGCACCTGGTGTTCCCAGGCAGTCTCCCATCCAAGTACTAACCAGGCCCGATCCTGCTTAGCTTCTGATATCTCACGGGATCGTATGCCACAGGGCTATGGCTGCAGGCAAAAGCAATTTAGCGGTATGGAAAAACATATGATCTTGAGGATGGAGTGGAAACGTGGAATGATGGGGAATAGTGTCAAAGACAACCCCTAAGTTAGCAGGTATATGAATGTTATTCCTTGAGGATACATAGTGTAAGAAGAGTCTAGTAAGTTTTTAGGATTCCAACATTTCATGGCCTGCAGCGGTACACTGTGGCGTCTGATCCCATCAGATCTCAGAAGGTAAGCAGGGTTGGACCTGGTTAGTACTTGGATGGGTAACACCAGGTGCTCTAGACTTAGGAGAAGGACCCAGAAACCCACTCCCAAAAATCAATCAGCCATCGAAAACCCTATAAATAGCAGAGAAGCACTGATATTAGTGTCTCATCTGTTGTACGTAGGGTCGCTATGAGTTGGACACCGACTTGACAGCACCTAACAACAACAACAACATTTAATGACTGAGAAGAAAATGAACATGCACAGAGGAGAAGCATCAAGGGAGGAGACCTTAGATTACTCTGAAGACTGAATGAGAGTTTAACATGATTCTCAACTTCACAGCTAAGATGACTATAGACCATTTTAGCACTAGGAAGGTAGGAAACAAAGTAGTAAAAATGTTCAGGGCTTTAAAAAAAAAGGAAAAAAGGAGAAAAGGGCTATGAGAAGGAAACAAAGATGATTTCAGCTTCAATGAATTTAAAGTTATATTTGATACTCAGGCAGAAATACTCAGTAGGCAACTAGATATTTCAGAGCTCACCATGAGATGGCTGAGCTCATTAGGATACAGGCAGCAGCTACAGCCATTTGTTTTCATACCATTACCTGAAATACATATAAGGAAGAAAAATACATTAAGGGAGAATAGAGTAAGGTTCAGAACAGAGTCCTGGGGAGTCTTTAAGATACAACATGAAATGTGCTAGATATTTATATCCACTTAAATCCACTACTGTTTTCTTTCCTCACTTCTACAATTTTAGAGAAACATCTTACATTTCTATAAATTTTAAAGTTCACAAACAAGCAGACAACCAAAGTCAATCTTTCACTACTAACACTATTAGTTTCTGTTTTTTAGGAGTATACATTATGGCAAAATATTTTTAAAGTTTTCATTGGGACTCTAAATGGTCTTTTTAAAAAAGAGTGAGTCAATACAATATTGGTGGGATGTGTGTTAAAATACATAAGAACATGGTGCTTTTGCCAAAGTTATCAGAAGATGTAAAAAAATGAAAGATAAATCACTGCTTTCTAGATCCTGCAAGTTCATAAATAATACTGTGCAGGCTATTTATTAAAAAAACATGATTATCTGGGTGTGGTGGCAGGTGCTTGTAATTCAAACACTCAGGAGGCTGACACAGGAGGATCATGAACTAGGTGCCGGCCTAGGATACACAGTAAATTTGAGGCCAGTGTGGGCAACACAGCAAGACCTTGTCTCAAAACCCCAAAAATATAATATATATACAATGGAGAGAGATAAAGGTAAAACATAACACCACATCATGGTTCATACTGTTGTTGTTGTTAGGTGCCGTTGAGTTAGTATCTGACTTATAGCCACCCGACGTACACCAGGCAAAACACTATTATCAGTGCTTCTCTGCTGTTCATTGGGTTTTCAATGGTGGATTGATTTTTGGGAATGGGTTTCCGGGTCCGTCTCTGAAGCCTACAGTATTTGGTGTTCCCAGGCGGTCTCCCATCCGAGTACTAACCAGGCCTGACCCTTCTTAGCTTCTGAGATCTCATGGGATCAGATGCCACAGGGCTGCGGCTGCAGGCTGGTACACATTAGGAGTCGTCAAACTATGACCTGTGGTTAAATATGGCCTTCTGCCTATTTCTGTAAATAAAGTTATACTGGAATGTAACCATTTCCCATTTGTTGAGGCATTGTCTATAGCTGCTTTTACACTAAAACAACAGAAGTGAGACGTTACAAATAGATATGGTACTGCCTGCCAATTTTAAAATACATACTCTCTGACTATCAGCTTAGTGGTAGAGTGCTTGTAAAGTATGCATAAGGTCCTGGGTGAAACTGCCCAGTTTCGAAAAAAAAAAAAAATCAATTCGTTGAGATATGTTTATAAGATCTTCCATGAACAAGTGCAAGATGATGCATAGAGAGAGACAGTAACCAAATGTTTATCTACAGAATAAAGAGCCAGTTAAGGATAAGGGATCTGAATTCAGAGGGACCTGTTCTACAATCCTAGTTCTGCTATCCTAGGCAAGTTAAACTTTTTAAGATTCAGTTTCAACCTGTAATGTGTGTATATATATCGAACCCTATTAATCTAAAAATTCAAAATCCAAACTGCTCCAAACTTTGAAACTTTGAAGGGCCAAAATGATGTCATAGCTGGGAAACTCCACAGTTGACTTCATGTGACAGGTTGCAGTCAGAATGCAGGAGACTTTGAGGTTAGTCTGGGCCACAAAGCAAAACTGCGTCTCAAAACAAAAGAAAATAAAAACAAAGGTGCACTAAAAATACCGTATAAAATTACTTTCTGGTATGTGTACAAGGTGAATATGAAATATAAATGAATTTCATGTTTTCAGTTGGGTCCCATTTCTAAGATATGTCATTATTTGTATATACATAGATAGTGCAAAAAGCAAAAAACACAAAACAAAACAAAAAACAACCCAAATCTGAAATACTTCTGTTTCCAAGCATTTTGGATAAAGGATACTCAATCTGTAATAGTACTTACTGCTTCATGGGAATGTAGTGAGGAATAAATGAGATAATGTAAAGTACTTAGAAGAGTACCTGGCACAGAGGAAGTAACTGAATGTTGGCAGCTGCCATTAAAATCATTTTTACAGGGGAATGATAAGCAAATCATTGAAAACTACTGCCTGAAGGCAACTTGCTGCTGGAGCCAAGAAGGCCAATAGCTGTTAAATATTGAGAAGTATACAAAACATGATCATACTTTCATATAAAGCCATAGTACATCTTAACTGGAACCACCATGTGAAATTATGTGACATCATAAAGATGGTAATTAAAATACAACACAAGAAAACGTAACATACTAAAAAGTGTATACTAAAGAGTTCCAGTTTGCCCATAGAAACAGAACTGACCAGCAGATGGCGTTCTGTAGAATTTGTCAGTAGGCTTAATTTCATGATGAAAAAGGATAACTCAACAGGATATCAAAATTTTATTTCTTAAAGTCAAATATAATTTTTGCTTACCCATTTAAAATTTAGGAGCCCTCTTCCTTTTTTAGGATTTAGAATTTAGAACCTTCCAACACAATGACAAATGATTCATTAGGCTGAAGATTACATGAATCTAGTCCTTAGACAAGTCTACTTAAGTAGTTTGTCTATATGGATGCACCCCCCCACACACAAATCAGAAGTAAATTAAATGATTCTGGATGACGAGATAAAACATGTCATACGCCCCTGTTACAGCAATAGCACGTAAAATCAGAGAAATCAAAGTACTAAATTAGGCAGAAAATCTGTAAGTCCTTACATTTCTACTGGAGACATTTTGTGTAAAACTGTAGCTACTTTGTATCAGAGATGACACAATGCCTGATGAATAAGTGAACCACATCATATTTTATAAGACTCCATTACCTGAAGATTCAAACTACAAATCATTTGGTTTCAGTTTCTTTATATTAAACACCTTATTACCTAATACTATTGGCTAATTGGGACAGATGCTGAAAACTGAGCAATATGCCACAGAAAATGCAAAATAGTCTTATTCCTTATACAAAGAAGCTTGGTTCAGATTTACAATTCTAGCTTTGAATTCTTGGGAAAATTTTAATAACAGCCAAACCAACTGCAAAGGGATTTGCCTCAATTTTTTCAGTGCTCTTGAAATAAAAAAGTACATTTTCACTATTCTGTGGATGGTGTGGAGAAAAAAACCTTAGCATTCCTCAGTTTTACTCAACAAAGGTTAAGAAGGATTTTGATTTACCTAGTGTTATGAAGCAGTAGTCAAGAAACCAAAGGACTCATTGCACTGGGAAAAGCTGTTGAAAAACACCTTTTAAAGTGTTGAAAAGTAATGATGTCACAATGAAGACGAAGGTGCACCTGACTCATGCCATAGTATTTTCAGTTGCATCATATGCTTGTGAAAGCTGGACAGTGAATAAGGGAGAAAGGAGAACTGATGCTTCTGAATTATGGTGCTGGAGACAAATATTGAACATATCTTGGACTGCCAAAAGAACCAACAGATCCATCCTAGAAGAAGGGCAACCAGAATGTTCCTTGGAGGCAAGGATGGCTAGACTGCGTTATATGTATTTTGGATATATTGACAGGAGGGACCAATCCCTGGAGAAGGACATCATGTTTGGGAGAGTGGCAGGTCAATGAAAAATAACAGAAGACTGTCAACTAGATGGACTACTGCAACAATGGGCTTAAACATTAAAAAGATTGTGTGCATGGCACAGTGTTGGGTAGTGATTTGTTTTGTTGTACACAGGGTCGCTATGAGTTGGACTAGACTTGACCATCACCTAACAACAATAGTGTTATGAAGCATGTGGGTACCAAGCATGTACGCCATTCCTCTCCAAATTTCAAAACATTAATACGAAAAACGACATACCAGCACCAAAAATGTGAATGCCCAATGAAAGCTTAGCAATTTAGCAACGGTTTTTACTTATCAGGTTTCATCAGCGCATAGAACCTTATTTTACTCCAACAACCAGGTAACTTCTAACTTAAAATATATCCAAAGCATCAACTTTGGAGCCAGATTATCACCTGCTCTGCCAGAGCCAAAGACAAGATCAAATACAGGGATTCTAGCTTTGACATTTAGCTCAGTTGGTAGAGCATCGCTCTGCAGTCAATGAGGTGTGGTGTTCGATTCCCAGCACCCTAAAAATGGGAGAAAGCCATGGCAATCCACTCCGGAGGCAATCCCGAAACAATGAGCCATTGGAAACCCAACAAGGGTGGCTTTGAGTCGGACAGGACTCGATGACACACAACAACAAGCTTTGACATTAAACCTAAAGTCAACGAAGGGTGTGTCCAGGTTCCTGTAGAGGCCTGTTCTAGTGCCCATTAGTGCGAGCGTGCCCCGTGCTTCCTCGATATTATGCCTCCCGTGACTCCACGCAGGACAGAGTGCCTAGAGGGAGTCCTTCTGGGGACGGGAGGAACGACACCCTGCCCCCCGCCCTAGCTCTTTCTCTAGGAGGCCCTAAACCCCCCCCCCGACAAAGACCTCCAAGACCATCATCCGCTGGACGCCTGTTAGACTACAACAGGCTAACGAGGCTCTCGGCAACCCCTCCGTCCCCTCGCCTTTAAGGCACAGTGAAAGGGGTTCCCTGTTAGGGGCCGGAGAGGAGGAGCCACCGCGGTGGGCCCCTCCCCCAGCGGGCTTACCCTCCGCCGCCTCCTACACGCTGCAGTCGCCCGGCCTCTTTGCGGAGCAGTCCGAAGCACTGCGTCCAGCAGCAGTTCCCCATCGCATGCCGCCCAGGCGCCGCCGCTGCTCCTCCTCCTGCTCAGAGCCCAAGCCCAGGCCCGGCAGCCGCATCCGCGCGGCGCGAACCGAAGGAGGGTTCGGGGACCGACGGCGGGCCGGCTGGAGCGCGGCGGCCGGGGCAGTGGGACGGATGAGGCCCTTAGAACAAAGGCAGCGGTTATTCCAGTGGCCTCCAGGCCGCCGCCGCGCGAGGGAGGAGAGCCGGGCTGCGGGGTTCACACACGCTCGCCGTCTGCATGACCCTCCCGCCTCAGCCCGGCTCGAGTGACCACCTCCAGCCGTCGCGGGAGGCCAGGCCTGTGAGCAGTGCGACCAGGCCCCGCCTTCCCGCGCGCCCTGGCTCGACCCTCGCTGCTAACGCTGCCACACCCCCGGCCTCTCCTGGACCCCAATTGGGCGCGCTTCCTCGGCGGCCCCGCCTCCTCCGGCGACCGGTGTTTGCGTCACTTCCGCCAGTTTCTGGTTTAGCCCTTCCAACCCCCGAGCCGCTTCAGTTCCTGTGTGTGGATGTTGTTTTTGTTGGAGTTTGGGCAGACTAGAACGTTTGCTTCTCTCCTTAAAGTTTCTGGCGCCTTAGTCAGGATCGCGCGGGGTATCGTATGACCAAGGCTTAGTCTTCGAACTTTGTATCAACACCTTGTGAGCGGCTTACCTGGAGCCCCAAGCCGGAAGTCATCGACTGTGAAAGGTCATTTCTCTGTGCAGCGAGTGCTTAAGTTTAAACAAATTGCACCGTATTGGCAAGTAGAGCCGGGGGCACTGATTGTAATTATTTGAAACGCACCGAGAAGATTTTTCGTGACGTATGTCTTTGCATCTTAATCTCCATACTGTTAACGTACTAGGGAAACATGAATGGTGCCCTACCGGACAAACATTATTTTGTTTAAAAACAAATCTTCACGCAATTCGGGTGAGGAAGTTGAGATGCAGAGAAAATCTTCAAGAGGGCTAGGTTTTATTCGGGGACACCAGCCCTGCCAGTGCTAGCATGCCACCTTTGAAAACAGCACGTCCATGTCTGCTGCACCCTTCCCCAAAAGCTGCTTTAAAACCAGGTTTTTGTCAGCAGGTAGCCTTAAAATCGAATATAAGGCATAGTTTAGTAAGTGCCTAGTCCAGTGCATAAGATGCTTTATTGACTAGCCAGACACCTCACTTTTGTTGTTAGGTGCCCTTGAGTCAGTTCCAACAGAATGAAACACCCCGACACTGTGCCAGCCCCAGCACTACGTCCGTACTTCTCTGCTATTCATAGACTTTTCAATGGCAGATTGTTTCGGGAGTGAGTTGCCTTATCCTTCTCCGTTTTTGTGATGCTGCGGATGGAATTCAGGGACTCGAGAGCACAGAGCAGCACTCTACCAACTGAGCTAAATCCCAGCCGTCTCACTTTTTAGCCTGTTTTAATCCTAGTGAAACTTATCTTCTAGATAATTATTAATGATAAAGTGTTCTTTGAACTCATTTTATCAGTTCTTGAAATCTAGACCAACTGAAGTTTACCAGTATAACTAATTTTATTTGGGTTTTAGTAATTTTTATAATCAAATGCATAAAGTGTCGGTCCAATAATCTGTTCTCAGCGAATGTTTCTGAAATGACTGAATGATTTCCTAAATAGTGACTGTATTTTCTTTCTCCTTTCTAGTCCCTAAAAGCATGCAAATATATTAATAAAATAGTCATTAAAATTTAACTGTAAATGTTTAAGGAAACTGGTGCATCATTCTTGTGGAATATAGTTGTTAGGCATTGTTGAGTCAGGTCCAAATCATAGCAACTTAATGTACAACAGAACCAAACACTATCCAACTCTGCCATTCTCACAATTTTTTGTTTTACGTTACATTGTTACACTGTGTTTCTTCTTTTGAGTTTTGTAATTTTTGCAAATGGAGATCCCTGGGCTCTTAATCCATTCCCAATATTAAACTCTGCTCTTCTTTAAAGAGGCACTCTTCCCCATTCGTCCTTTGAATGCCTTCCAACCTTGAGGGCTCATTTTCTGCCACTATATTTGACAGTGCTTCTCTACTATTCATAGCGGTTTCAATGGCTAATTGTTTGGGGAGTGGGCTGCTGCGTCCTTCTCCCTAGTCTATCTGAGTCTGGAAGCCCTGCTGGTATCTGAGATACTGTTGATAGAGCTTTCAGCATCACAACAACAGGCAAGACCCCGCAGCACAATAAGCTGACATACTCATCTTGGTTTGCAATGTTGTTTTTCTTAGTTGACATAGAGTCAGGTTTTGACTCATAGTGACCTTATGTACAACAGAATGAACCACCACCTGACACTGTGCCATGTACACAGTGTATGTTATTGCAGCCACTGTGTCAATCCATGTAGTTGAGGGTCTTAATTTTTTTCATTGACCCGCCACTCTCCCAACGTGATTTGCTTCTCCAGGGATTGATTCCTCCTGACAACATGTCTAAAATATGTAAGATGCAATCTAACCATCCTTGCTTCCAGAAGCACTATGCTTGCACTACTTCTAGGACATACCTGTTGGTTCTTTTGGCAGTCTATGATATATTCAACATTCACTCCAGCACCATAATTCAAAAGCATCATTTCTTCTTTCCTTTCTTCAGTGTCCAGCTTTGAAAATCATATGATGCAACTGAAAATAGCATGGCACGAGTCAGGTGCACCTTCATCTTCAATGTGACATCATTGTTTTTCAACACTTTAAAGAGGTCTTTTGCAACAGCTTTTCCCAGTTCAATGCATCTTTTAATTTCTTGACTGCTTTTTCCGTGGGTGTGGACAACCTCCATGTTTTCTCCATTTATTGTGAAGTTGCTTACTTACCCAGTTGTACGGATTTTTGCTTTCTTGGTGTTGAGGCAAAATCCGTACTGAATGCTGTGTTCTTTGATTTTCATTAGTAAATGTTCAAATCCTCATCACATTTGGTAAGCAAAGTTGTGTAATTTGTATAACGCAGGTTGTTAATGAATCTTTAATTCTAATGCCACATTCTTCTTCATAAAATCTAGATTCTCAGATTATTTGCTCAGTGTAGAGATTGAAGAGTTACAGCAAAAGGATACGGCCGTGATGCCCACCTTTCCTGACTTTACACCAACAAGTTTTTCCCTCTTCTATTTGAACAACTGCTTCCTGGTCCATGTGTAGATTCTGCATGAGTACAGTTAGGTGTTCTGGTACTCCCATTCATAATTTGTTGTGATCTACATAGTCAAATGCCTTTGCATAGTCAATAAAACAGGTAGATATCTTTCTGGTTTTCTCTGCTTTCTCCAAATCTACCTGACATCAGTAATGATGTCCCTGGTTCCATACCCTCTTCTGAATCCAGCTTGATTTTCTGACCGTTCCCTGTTAATACACTGTTGCCATCACCTTTGAATGTCCATTAGTAAAATTTTACTTGCATGTGAGATTAATGATATTGTTTGATAATTTCTGCATTTGATTGGACCTTTCTTGGGAACAGGCACAAATGTGGATCTTTTCCAGTCAGTTGGTCAGGTAGCTGATTTCCAAATCTCTTGTCATAATCAGGTGAGCACGTGCAGGACTACATGTGTTTGTTGAAACATCTTAGTTGGTATTCCATCAGTTTCTGGAGTCTTGTGTTTTGCCAATGCGATCAAGTCAGCTTCCACATCTTCTTTCCTTAAAATTGGTTCCTGATCATATGAAGTCTTTTGAAATGACTGATCGTCCACCAATTCTGTATTCCTTCCATCTTCTTTTGATGTTTCCTATATTGTTTTGTATTTTCCCTGTGGAATCTATTACTACTGCCACTTGAGGTTTGAATTTTTTCTTCAATTCTTCAAGCTTGAAAAAAGTGTCTTATTCTCTTTTTGTTTTCTAATTCCAGCTCTTTTTAAATTTCCTTATAATATTTGACTTATTTGTTCAAGCAGCCCTTTGAAATCTTTTTAATTCTTCAATTTTGTTATGTTTTCCTTTTACTTTAGCTGCTCACGTCGAAGGTCAAGTTTCAGAGTTTTACTTTTTATTTTGACATGTAATTTGATCTTTTCTATTTTCTCTGTCTCTCTGATAACTTTTTTCTTTCTTCATGAGTAATGGCTTTGATGTCATTCCACAAGTCATCTGGTTTTTGATCATTTGTGTCTAATGCATCAAATCTGTTCTTGAGATGGTCTCTGAACTCAGGTGAAATATACTGAAGGGCATACCTTGGCTCTTGGACACCTGTTCTAATTTTCTCCAGGTTTAGTTTGAACCTGCATATGAGCAGTTGATGATCTGATCCACAAACAGCACCTGATCTTGTTCTGACTTCTGACATTGAGCTTTTCTATCATCTCTTTCTACAAATGTAGTCAGTTTGGTTACTGTATGTTCCCTTGGTGAATTCCATGTGTATAGTAACCATTTATGTTGCTGAAAAAGTGTACTTCCAAAGAAAAGGTCATTGGTCTGACAAAATTCTGTCAGGCAATCTCCAGCATCTTTTCTGTCAATCAAAGACATACTTTCCAACTACTAAGCTACCTTCTTTGTTTCCAACTTTTGCATTTCAGTCACGAGTAATTATCAGTGCATCCTGACTGCATGTTCAATTAACTTTGGACTGCCAAAGCTGGTAAAAATCTACTTTTTCACTCGTGGAATGTTACTCATCAACAAAAAGAAACATACTATTGATGAACATACTTTGAATGAATCTGCAGGAAATTATACAGAATTCAAAGGCCAACTTCAAAGGCTTACATATTGTTAACTTATATAATATTCTGAAATGGCAAAATGAACGATATAGAGAACAAAGTAAGTGGTTGTCAGGGGCTAGGAAATGGGAAGTGGTTCCTTCTGATAGAAGGCCTATGCCTTGGCTCTATCAATATCCTGGTTGTAATACTGGACTATAGTTTTGGAAGATAATTACCAGATTAAGGTACATGTGGTGATCTGTCTCTGTATTTCTTTCTTTCTTTCTTTCTTACTTTCTTTTTTCTTTCTTTTTTTTTTTTTTTTTTGGTGGTGCTGGGGGTTGAGCCCAGGGACTTGTGCTTGCATGCTTTGCAAGTGCTGGACCCCTGAGCTGCACTCTAAGCCCATTTCTTTTACTTTTTGGAGACAGGGTCTTGCTAAATTACGCAGACTGCCTCTGGTCTCAAACTTGCCTCTGTTTCCTGATCCACAGGGATTATAGGCATGTGCCACCACACCCAGCCTCTCTATATTTCTTAAAACTTCATGTGATAACAAAATTATCACATAATAAAAAGTTCAATGAAAGGAACCACAACTATAGTTTTACAGAGTACTTCTTCCCATAGGCATTCTTATAAATTCTTATGATAAGTAAATATGGCCTCCCAGTTAAGCATATGAATGATCTTCAGAATCAATGAAAATGACTAAAATATTTTTAAAAACTAATTTCACTAAGTGAAACAATGCAAATTAAAATAATGAGAGGTCCTTGTTCACTTGTTGAGTTATTAAAGATTTACAAATGAAATATTGAGTATTTGCAAGAGTACAGTGAATTAGTACTCTCTGAAACAGCTACAGATGGTGAAACACATTCTGGAAAATTATTTGAAAAAAATCAAGAGTCAGAAACAAGTTAAATGTTTAACAATTGAAGGATGGTTACATTTGCTGGCACATTGTTATATTTGTTGTTATTAAGTGCTGTCAAGTCAGTCCAACAAACAGCGACCCTCATAGGGTTTTCAATGGCTTACTGTTTTGGGATTGCTTCAGAAGTGGATTGCCACATACTTCTCCAGTTTTTGCAGTGTTAAGGATTGAAACTGGGCCCTCAGAGGGTGTGGAGCAACACTCTACCAACTGAGCCCCACATTGTCATATAGCCATCAGAAATAAATGATTTTTGAAAACTAATAATAAAGAAAGATGCTTTCTGAATAATGTTCGAAAAATGCTTTGTTACCTTCTTATTTCTTGCTTTATTTTATTTATTAGTTTCTTATTTTTTGACAGGGTCTCCATATGTAATCCAAGCTGGTGTCAAACTTGATACCCTCCTGCCTTAGTCTTGTGAGAGTTGAAATTACAGACATGCATCACCATGCCCAGCAAAGAATGCTTGCTGGATAAATGCATGAAAGATGATCATACATATATGTATGTATGTGTGTAGGTATGTATGTATGTGTGTGTGTATGTGTATATATATGTTTGTGTATATATGTATATATATACATACACACATACATATATATGCATGTATACACACACACACACACACACACACACACACACACACACACAGTTTTTGTCATTAGGTGCTGTCGAGTTGCATCCTGTTCATAGCGACCATCATAGGGTTTTTCATTGGCTGATTGTTTCAGGATTGCTTGGGAGTGGATTGCCACATCCTTCTCCCATTTTTGCAGTGCAGGGAATCGAATGTGGGACCTCAGAGACTGCAGAGTGACACTCTGCCAACTGAGCTAAATGCCAGCCGGCCCCCCCACCCGTATGTATATGTGTGTGTGTGTGTGTGTGTGTGTGTGTGTGTGTGTGTGTGTATTTCCAAATCAACTTTAACACAAAGCATGTACATGTATATATTCTTACAAGACATTCTTTTTTATTAGAAATTTTTAATGTACAACTTAATGTGATTCATTCTGACATGCATTTCATTGTTACACTTCCATATATGCATTTTGTTGTATATTACACAGATAAATTCCCCCTTGCCTCTTGTGCACTTCTTACCCCATCCCCCCCACCAAAGACTTCTTTTCCATTTGTTTGTCTTTTGTGGTAATATTTTTCTATATATCCTTGGGTCCCAATTATGTTTAAGATTGAAACTTTTTCTGTAGTGAACTATCTTTTTACATTGTCAGTACTAGTACATGAATTTTCTAGCCCATCTGTACTATTACCATTCTTTGGTATTATTGGTGTTAAGACATTATTTCTTACATATATTCCTTGGGAAAAACAAAGTCTGGTTGATAAATATCAAAACAGTTACAGTAATTATTTTAAATTTGTGAATTTGGGGAGAATTTTTTAAATACTTTTGTTTTCTTCATTTTCTACAATGATTGTTTAATGAACATATTAAAATATGGCCCATCAGTAGAAAAGATTAGTTGATAAATAAGCAATTCAGTTGAAGTTTGGTAACAAGACATTTAGAAAGTGATGAGAATTTAAGTGTGGGTGGAAAATAAATTGAGGAGAAGTACTTAAGACAGGTATTAAACAAATTCCCTCACTTGTTCATCCATTCGCCATACTGTGGGGGCCTCGGCATTGCTGTGATCCTGAAACCTGTGCCACTGATATTAGATACCAGCTGGGTCACCCATGATGGACAGGTTTCAGCTGAGCTTCCAGACAAAGAAAGACTAGGGAGAACATGACAACCTACTCCCAAAGCAATGAGCCATTGAAAACCCTATAAATAGCGGAAAAACACTGTCAGATATAGTGCTGGAAAATGATCCCCCATATTTGAAGGCACTCAAAAGAGGATTAGAGAAGTTACCTCCTCAAAGTAGAGTTGACCATGTTGATGGGAATGGAATAAAGCCCCAGGGATCGCCATTTGCTTATGTAGCACAACTCAAAATGTAAAGCAATAACTGTAAACATCCATTAATAATTGGAACATGGAACGTATGTAGTATGAATCTATGAAAATTAGAAATCATCAACAAGGAAATAGAGTGCATAAACTGACATTCTAGGCATTAGTGAGCTGAGGTAGATGGTATTGGCCATTTTGAATCAGACAATCATATGGTCTACTTTTCTGGGGATGCCTGCTTAAAGAGAAACGGAGTTGCAGTCATAATTTAAAAAGACATCTCAATATCTGTCCTGAAGTGCAATGCTCTCAGTGATCAAATAATATCCATATTCCTATAAGGAAGGTCAGTTAACATGACTATTATTCAAATTTACACACCCACCACTTAAGGCTACAGTGAAGGAAGGTTTTTACTAGCTTTTGCAATGTGAAATTGAGCAAACATGCAATTAGGATGCACTGAAAATTACTGGTGACTGCAATGCAAAAGTTGGAAACGAAGAAGGCCCAGTAAAGTAGTTGGAAAATATGGTCTTGGTGACAGAAAAGATGTTGGAGATCACATAATAGAATTTTGTTAGACTGATGACCTTTTCTTTGCAAGTACATTTTTTCAATGGCATAAATGGAGGCTATACACCTGGAATTCACCAGGTGGAACAAAACAGGAACCAAATTGACTACATTGTGGAAAGAGATGATGGAAAAGCTCAATGTCAGAAGTCAGAACAAGACTAGGTGTGGACTATGGATCTGATCATCAGCTGCTCATATGCAGGTTCAGACTGAAAGTGGAGAAAATCAGAACAAGTGCACAAGAGCCAGGGTTTAACCTGAGTATATCCAACATGAGTACAGAGACCATCTCAAGAATAGATTTGATGTGTTAAGACACTAATGATCAAAGACTAGAGGAGTTGTGGCATGACATCAAAGACATCATTAATAAAGAAGCAAAAAGTTACAAAAAAGACAGAAAAAGAAAAAAGACCAAATTACATGCCAAAAGAGACTCTGAAAGTGGCCCTTGAATATCGAACAGCTAGAGTGAAAGACATGACAAAGTTAAAGAACCAAACAGAAGATGTCAAAGGGCCACTCAAGACAAAATCAAATATTAAAATGATGTGCAAAGAGCTGGAGATAGGAAACCATAAGGGAAGAATACACCGTTTTTTTTTCAAGCTTAAAGAATTGAAGAAAAAATTCAAGCCCCAAGTGGCAATGGTGAAAGATTCTACATGAAAATATTAAATGATGCAGGAAACATAAAAAAAAGAAAAGAAAAAAGAAAGATGGAAGGAATACACAGTGTCATACCGAAAAGGATTAGTGGATGATCAGCCTTTTCAAGAGGTTGCCTATGATCAAGAACCAATGGCAAGGCAGGAAGAAGTGGAATGTGACTTAAAGGAATTGGCAAAATACAAGACTCTACGAACTGATGGAATACCAACTAAGATGTTTCAACAAACAGATGTAGTCCTGCACATTCTCACTTGTTTATGACAAGAGATTTGGAAATCAGCTACATGGCCAACTGACTGGAAGAGATCCATATTTGTGCCTATTCCCAAAAAAGGGGATCCAACTAAATGTGGAAACTATAGAACATCATTAATATCACACGCAAGCACAATTCAAAAGCAAATGCAGCACTATATAGACAGGGAACTTCTGGAAAGCCAAGCCAGATTCAGAAAAGGGATGGGAACCAGGGACATCATCACTGATGTCAGGTGGATATTAGCTGAAAAGCAGAGAATATCAGAAAAATGTCTATCTATGTTTTATTGACCCTGCAAGGGCATTTGACTGTGTGGATCATAACAAATTATGGATAACATTTCAAAGAATGGGAATACCAGAGCACCTAATTATACTCATGAGGAATCTGTACATGAACCATGAGGCAGTTGTTCAAATAGAACAAGGAAACACTGCCTGGTTTAAAGTTGAGAAAGGTGTGCATCGGGGCTGTATACTTTTGCTGTAACTCGTCAGTCTCTATGCTGAGCAAATAATTGGAGAAGCTGGACTTTTTTAAGAGCATGGCACCAGGATTTGAGGAAGACTCATTAACAACTGGTGTTATGCAGATGACACAACTATGCTTGCCTAAATTCAATAGGATTTAAAACTGATGTATCAAATCTCCATTTACTGATGGAGATAAAAGAACACAGGTTTCAGTGTGTGTCGGGGTTTGGCTCAGGCCCGGCAAAGATCAGAGCCTTGCCCAGACACTGAGTGGGTGTCGAGGACCCACAAGACCAGGTTGGTGTAATGGCTGGTGGCGCCAATGAAGCACCTCGGGAGACCTTCAACAGGAAACAGGAAGGGAAGGTTTATTGGGTTACTCCCCAAGTGGGGTGCAACAAGGAAGCAACCTCTAACAAGTGCTATTGGTGCTGGCTCTAAGCCTGCAGCATTCCATGCTGCATGCTGAGTGCTGGAACAGCTCAGCCTTAAAGGCACAGCTATAGCAGCCAGTGTTCCCCTGGGCTGGAGGTCAGTTGGTCTTGACTCTCGCAGCTCGCCTTCTCTGCCTCCCTCCTTCCCAAGGATGGGAGGAATTGGGAGGCTCTTTGTGGCTTGGTTGTAGCCTTCGGTGCTTTGGGGCCCCTGGTCTTAACATGTTGGCTTGCTTGAAGAATCTGCTGGAATAGGGAGTGCTGGTCAAGGTGATGGGGTCTAGGTAGCAGTTGAGGGATGGAGAACAGTGGTAGGGTGAAGGGGGTCCGGGAGCTCTGCTTATATAGGGTCCTGGAGAGGGGCACGTACTGGGATTAGCCAATCAGGGCAGACACCTGGCAGGTACAGCAGGTAAACTGACATACCTGCTAGGTAGGGGCAGTTATTTAACCGTGATGCCAAGGATAGCCAATCAGGATTAAGGTAGTTGAGGCAGGTCAGACTGGTCAGGCACCATCTTTGCTCATTTGATGGGAGGGGTAGTTGTGAGTGAGTGAGATGTGGCTCTAGGGTCAACTAGGGGTCAGCCTCTCAGGCTAATATGAGGGACCCTAGTCATGGGGTAAGGGGCTGGGATTTAGCTCAGTTGGTAGAGCGCTGTGCTGCAGTCTCTGAGGTCCCTAATTCAATTCCCAGCATCTCAAAACTGGGAGAAGGACCTGGCAATCCACTCCCAAGGCAATCCCCAAAATAGTCTGCCATTGAAAACCCTATGAGAGTTGCTATGAGTTGGATACCGACTGACAGCACCTAACAACAACAACAAGTCATGGGGTAGATTTTAAAAATCCCCAACAAGTGTGGATTGTGCCTCAGCACCAAGAAAACATCCTTACAACTGGGTCAGTAAGCAACTTCATAATAAGTGAAGAAAAGAGTCAGGTTGTCCAAGATTTTGCTTTACTTGGTTCTACAATCCACACCCATGGAAACAGCAGTCAGTAAATCGAAAGATGCATTGAATTGGGAAAAGCTGTTGCAAATAACCTCTTTAAAGTGTTGAAAAATAAAGATGTCACATTGAAAATGAAGGTCTGCCTGACTCATGCCATAGTATTTTCACTTGCATCAGTTGTTAAAGCTGGACAGTGAATAAGGGAGGCAGGAGGATTGATGCTTTTGAATTACGGTGCTGGAAATGAATATTAAATATTACATGGTCTGACAAAAGAACCAACAGGTCCATCCTAGAATTCGTGTAGGCAGAGTGCTCCTTGGAAGCAAGGATGGCTAGACTGCATCTTATATATTTTGGACATGTTGTCAGGAGGAACCAGTCCCTGGAGAAGGACATTATTTGGGATGTCCTTTGGGAGAATGGAGGGTCAACAATGTTGGGGTTTGGCCCTGGCCTGGCAAGGTCTGGGAGCCTTGCTTCAACACTAGGGGAAGTCCCAGGACTCTCAGGGTTAGGGTGAGAGCTGGTCGGTGGCACCGAAGAAGGATCTTGGGAGCCTTCTTATTATAAAACAAGGGTTTTATTTAGCTCCTCCCTCAAGGGAGAACAGGAACAAGCCAAAGGATGTTATTGGTGCCAATGGTCTGTGCTGGCCTTAACTCTCAAAGCTCACCTTCTCTACTTTTCTCTTCCCCAGGTGGAGGGGAGGGAAGAATTGGAGAGTACTTCATGTTTTGCTTGAAGGCTTTGCCACTTCAGAAGCCTTGGTCTTGACACAGAGTCTTGCTTAAAGGTCTTGTTGATGTTGAGGTGCATCTCAGGAGTAGGGTGCAGTGGTTGGGATGATAGGTGAAAACAAGAGATCTGGAGACTAGAGGTTAGGACAGATGCCCCTGAGGCCCAGAGGACCATAGGGCCTACGGACCTTGAGTGTGGTCAGTGGCCTGCTTATATACCTTCCAGGAGAGGGGTTAACTGGGGAGTGGCCAATCATGGCAGGGCTCACCCTTAGGGTAATTGTCACTAACTGCCATGCAAATAAAGGCTTGTAATTGTGCACTTTTGGTAGGTGAATAAGACACAGGCCGAGGATTCCCTTTACTGACCAAGAGTGTTCCCTTATTGACCAATTGGGTGGCCCCCGGAAGCCAATCAGATTGAAGGAGGCCACCCTGGAGCTGGGCTGTGTGGGGGCCATCTTGGGCTACTTGATGGGAGGGGTAGGAGCGAATGACCCAGATGTGGGGCAAAGGTGACCCATTACTATCTTGCCCCATAAGATTTAATGAGGGGAAAGGACCAGGATGTAGGTTAAAGGTCATTGGCCCTGGAGGGTAGAAATCAGCCCTCTAAGAGGGCCAGATGGGCCTTTTTCTTGATGATACTCTCTTTTACCTCCCAAGGCTCTTATTCCCTGAAGGGTAGATGTTAGCCCTCTAGGGAGTTCCAGTGGGCCCTTGCCTTGGGGGCACACTCTAGGGTTCCCCTACATCTTCTCCTACATATTGTCAGTGCTTCTCTGCTATTCATAGAATTTTCAATGGCAGACTGATTTTTGGGGGAGTAGGTTGCTGGGTCATTCTCTCAAGCCTACAGTATCTGGTGTTCCCAGGCAGTCTCCCATCCAAGTACTAACCAGGCCCAACCCTGCTTAGCTCCCAAGATCTGGCAGGATCAGATGCCACTGTAGTCTCAAGGTTCTGCAATAAATTCAAGAGATGAATAGCCAAGAATGTTTGTGAGCTTTGGCCAAGAGTTACTAAGGGTCTCTCCTAGCCTCTTTATATCTAAACCTTATTTCTTAGCAACAAATTACAGAACAGAAAAAAAATGTATGAACTTTTTTAACCTGGTCATTGTTTCTCTAGTCTCTCTCTCTTAACATTCGGAGGTAAGATTAGGGCAGGGCAGCCTCTCTGGATGTTGCTGCCAACTCACAAGAGATAATTGATAAGTAGCCTTCCAGGAACCAGGACATCAGTTATTGTTTTCGGAAACTCATTTTAGTGCATGCACCAGCCAGCCTTTGTAATGTTTAACAAAGGACACAGTGAACAGGTGGGCATCTTGGCCTTTCCAGGCAGCCCTGCCTCTCCTGATGGCTTCTCCGTGATTATGCCTGTCTTAGGTTGTCCCTCTGCTTATGAGAGATGGTACCCATCATCAGCAATCAGCCCTCCTGAGAGCCAAGTAGGGTGAAGGGAGATGAGCTCACTGTAACATATTTGAGGGTGCAGCATTTAGAGGTAACACCTGCTAGCCTCTCTATGACTGTGACTGTCTTAAGTTGTCCCTCTGCTTATGAGAGATCTTACCCATCATCAGCAATCAGCCTTCCTGAGAGCCAAACAGGGTGAAGGGAGATATGGTCATTGTAACATATTTGGTGGTTCATCATTTAGAGGTGACAGCCACAGGGCTATGGCTGCAGGCATTTAACTCTTAGTCACCAGCAACCCATTCTTCTGGCTTTTGGGTGTTCCATAAGCCTCATTAGTTAGTTAATATCACTCAATACAATGCATACGAGGTGATTTGCTTCCTTCTTTGCTTACCCAACATTTATATTTTGTAAAAAGAGGGATTAACAGGAACAGTTACATGATTGGCATGCAGTGCATCACTGGGAAAAACTTGTTCCAAATCTCTCCTGCCAAATCAGAAACCACACTTGTAATTCAGAGCAGGAAAATTTAACATAAGGAATCACTAGTAGGTCAGTAACAATAACAAGAAGTAGGTCAGTGGCAGTTAAAGCTAGGGGGAACCTCTCAGATCAAACAGATGTGGCTATTACTGGGAGCAGCTACCACTCTTGAAACTAAGGGAAGAGGAAGGAATTTAGAAATTTAGGCAAAGAAGATCCCAGGAGTTTTGGCAGATATTAAGGAATACCTGTGATAAAAAACAAAACAAAACATGAATATTATAAAACTGAACACAGTAAAACAATCAGATGGACACTATAAAGCAAACATATTTGCAAGGCTGGTGTCATAAAAAGAAAGTTAAGTACAAAACAGCTGTTACTTAAAACAGCTAATAGAAATGCAAAATTAAAATGAAATTAATGAAGAGATTTCTACTTTCAGTTAATATGTATGACATGAAGGACACATAGTAATAACAAAAACCCCAATAAAATTAAAATATTTTTCTTATGAGGTCTACAAGGAGCAATCAATGAACAAAAGAAAGCCCAGATGAACTGATTTTCAAAGAAAAATGAGGTATTTTTAATCAAACAGTAGCACTACTTAGTAGTAGGCACCTGGTCTAAATATGTACAGATGGAGTGCTGACCTGCCAAAGATGGGGATGAGGATAAACCAACCAAGATTTAGATAGCAGACTGGGTTTGTGGGATGTGCTAGAATCTGACATAAGCCTGTAGCACATTGAGTTTTCCACATGACCTTGCCAATATCTCCCATCCTATGTTCCCTTTCCTACAATGTAATATTAACATTCTTCCCATTGAGTAGGTCCATGATCCCTCCTTTGAATCTGGCTAGCCTTATGACAGTGGCATAAATAATGTTACGTTACTATTAATGCTAAGTCATAAAGGGTGATAAAGCTTCTGCCTCAACATCTTGGGAAACATGACTTTGTAAACCTGATTGTGGCCCATGCAGTGAGGAGTGGTTTTATGAAAGTGTTCTGAGTCATCTCTAGTCAAAAACCAGTATCAACCAGCAGGCATCAGATCAAAGCTGCTAGCAGATCATTTTTTTCTCCTTGCCATTGAGTCATCTCCAGTTTAATCCATATAATCCCTGAGTACAGGAACATGTTTTTATTTCAAATATTATTGTTTGATTTCAATTTGAACACCTTTATTTCAAATGTTGAAACTGCTCAATTTAGTGTAACGTGTGAAAAAGCATTAGATAAGCAGAATAAGTTTCAGATTTGAAAATAAATTGCTTACCTTCCCCACATGCTAGTCACACACAAGTATTGCCAAGAAAGCAATAGTGGAGGAAAGGTTGGAAATTATAAAATGTATATCCCTCCATATTCTCACAGTGCTTGGATTCTTGACTCTGACACAGCTGAACCTAAGAGAGTCCAAAACGTCTGAAACTGTAGCACACTATCCTCTCAGCTGAAATAAAATAAAAACAAAATCATGAACACAGCACAAATATGTTGCAAATTAGGCTCACTACTAGTGAATTAAAGCTAAAAGAAGTGTGAATGTTCAACATTAATGTAGGAAAAATTTGAATAATTGTCCCCACCCTAAATGAGAAAGGAACTTGTACTCTTTGGGAATAATTAAAGGAAACAAAATAAAAATTACACTTCTGTTCTTAATGTTGCTTTACTGACAAAGATTGTAAATTAAATTTTAAATGGGCACAAAATAGGTAGAAATAGGAGGCCCACAATCAGGAGAAAGTATCAACAATAAAAATAGCTCTACAGAAGTAGGCCTAGTGACTTGACTCCATAGACAGAACTTTAACAGAATTATTACAAGTATGTGAAAGTACAAAGAAAATATGAATGTAAGAGGTAAAGATATCTGATATTTCAGGAGAGAAATAGAAACATCAAAAAGCAAATTTAAAACTAAAACATATTTTTCTTTAAAAAATTCAATAAAGATATATCAGCTGGGCTTAACAGCAGATTGCAGAATAAAAATGAAAGGATTAGTGAACTTGAAAACAGTTCAATAGAAATTAATCCTGAGAGAAAAAGGATTGGGAAAAATTGTGGTGTGTCAGTAGCCTAATAGTGCAATATACTTGTGTTTGAGTTCCAGGAGAGAGCAAAGAGAACTAGTTAGGAGAGAAAGATGAGAAAATAATGGCAAAAGAACTATTTACATTTGATTAAAAACCATCATATCACATCCAAAAAATCAACAAACCCTAATCAAAGCATGTTATAGTCAAATTGCTGAACATGAAAGAGAAAATCTAACAAAAAGCAAAGCAAAAAATGTATCTATCTGGAGAAAAAATTTTAAAAAACTATTATAGGGAAGCAATAATAAAAATGCTGTTGGAGGGGCTGGGGCTTAGTTCAGTGTAGTATTTGTCTACTATGCTTAAGGCTATGAGTTTGATCCCTGGCACCACAAAGACTAAAACCAAAACCAAAACCAAAAAAAGAGTGCTATCTGACTTCTCAGCAAAAAGTCTGAAAGCCATAACAGCACAATATCTCTAATGGGCTACAATCATAAAAGAAAACAAAAAGACAAACACAAAAAATCCTGTCAACTAGATTTATGGAACATACCTTTCAAAAATGAAGGCAAAATAAGGACATTTTCTAATAAATGAAAGCTGAGAGAATTAAATGTAACAGATTTTTACTACAAAAAATGCTAAAGGAAGCTCATTAGGCTGCAGGAAAATACCAGATAGACACTTAAATTTACAGGGAAGAATGAAAAACACTAGAAATGTGGATAAATATAAAACATTATTTTTTCTCTAAAAATTTAAAAGGAAAATTGACCTTACAAATGCAAAAATAGCAACAATATATTGTGAGAACTGTACAATGTAGAAATATAACAATAGCACAAAGGAAGGAAAGAATAAATAGAAAGATATAACTTAAATTGTGAGATGTTTCTTTTAGTAAAGGAGTGGTTTACTGTAAATTCAAGGTAGTCTATGGTAAATTAACAATGCATATGTTAATCTCTAAAGCAAAGTTTCTTAATCTCATTGACATTTTTAGCCAACAATTCTATGTCATAGGGGATCTTCCTGTGCATTCTATGATATTTAGTAGCACCCTGGGCCTCTACTCACTAAATGCCAGTTACACATACCTTCCCCAGTGTGACAACTAAAAACTTCTTCAGATAATTGCCAAATATCCTGTGGGGATCAATATTGCCCTTTATTAAGAATCATTCCCCCAGAGCAATCACTAAAAAACACACAATAAAAGAAACACACACACACACACACACACACACACACACACACTCACACAAAACAAATAATTATAAAGCCAATAGAATATGTAAAAAGTAATATTAAAAGCAAAGAAATAAACAAATTATTCCAAATTAATAAAAAAAAGCAGCAAATAAGAAAAATAAGAAGAAAGTCCTGATGGAACAAACAAATTACAAAATGGTAGACTTCAACCATAGAAATAACTACATTAAATATAAACAGACTAATCACAATAATTAAAAGGTAAGGTTTTTTTTTCCAGACTGGGTAAAAAAGTGAGACCCAACTCTATATTTTTCATAGAGGTTCACTTTTAATATAAAGACATAGATAGGTTAAAAGTAAGGATGTAAATCAACATATCTATACAAACTACTCATATTTATAGAGCTGGTATGACTTACTAACATCAGACAAATTAGGCATTAGTGCAAGGAGCATAACCAGTGTTAAAGGGGTGTATTAGCCAAGAATACATAATGATTCTAAATATTTGTGTACCTAAAATTATTCAGGGGTTGCAGGTTAGGGAGAAGGACCTGGCATTCCATTCTCCAAACAATCTGCCATTGAAAACCCTATGAATAGCAGAGAAGCACTAACAATAACACTGGGCATGGCACAGTGTCAGGAAGTATTTCATTCTGTTATACATAGGATTGTTATGAGCCAGACCTGACTGGATAGCACCTAACAGCACCACCAACAAAAATGACTCTGAGAATACAGCTGCCATGCTGGGGACTGTGGCAGAGAACCGAAAGAAAAGGTTTTGCTGACATCTCCAGCTGAGCTCCCTGCTGGCAGACAAGACAAACTTCTGCTTTGTAAGTGAGGTTATATGGGCCTTCTAGTTGTCCAACAATTTAACTGATACCATGTGAAGCAGAAGAACCACCTTATTACCTGACAGAATGATGAGAAATAATGAATTGTTTTAAGCCACTAAATTGAATTATAGACATACAGAATATATACAGAATAGACATAATATCTAAATGTGAAAAGTAAAAACTAGCTTCCAGGTGCAGTGATGCATACCTTTAATTCCAGGGACTCAGGAGGAGAAAGGAGGATCCCAAGTTTGAGGACAGAGGAAGCCTATGTGATTCAGTGAGACCCTGTCTCAAGATATAAAGTTAGAAATGTGCTCGGTTCAGGGGTTGAGTGCTTGCAAAAAGCATACATGATGCCCCTGGTTCAACTCCCCAGTACCACACACACACACACACACACACACACGAAGAAAGGAAACAGAAAAAAGAAGAAGAACTAGGAATAAAAACACGTGAGTGATCTAAAGCTCATAGCTTAAGGAATTGGTACAAAAATTGAATTGGTTACCTCTTTAATACATTTATTTGCATGTGTTAAATTAAGCCATAATTTTTTAAGATAAAAAAGAGAATGTATGTACTAATAAAAACCCTGAAGAAGTCACCTAGGGGATAGTACATAAGTATTGAAATACGAGAGATTAATAGACTGGAGTATAGAATAGGCAGGTATTAGAGTAATTCCACAAGGAGAAGCAAGAAGGAATGGGACTGGGAAATATTCAAAGACAACATCTGAAGTAGCACCAATACTTGAAGAGATATGAATCCTCTGATTAGTAAAATATAATTATTGAGGAAAATAAATAAAGAGAAATTCATATCTAGATATATAATATGAAAGTTGAAGATCACCCAAATCAGATAGATCTTAAGAAGAACACTAGAGAATAAATACATATTTATAGGAATGGTCTACCCTTAACAGACTTCTCAACACTAACCATAAAACCCATAAGTTAATGAAGTAATATTCAGGGTGCTAAAAAAAGTAACTCACCACTTACCTGGAATATTGTTCAACAGTGAGAGCAATATAAAGGTATCTAATATACTTGCTTCGTAGGGAGTGGCACAACCATGATACTGTCATTAAGATATTGAGCCAAAGCCCTATGCCATGGAGAACACCTATAATCCCAGCAAAGGGAGGCAAAGGCAGGAGGATCACAGGTTTGAGGCCAGAGGCAGCCTGTGTCACTTAGACCCTGTCTCAATTTAAAAAATTAAAAAGGGACTGGGGGTGAAGCTCAGTGGCAGAGAGCTTACAAAATATCCACAAGGCCCTGGGGTCAGCTCCCTAGTACAAAAAAAAAAAATAAAAAATAAAAAAAGTGGCAGGTATGAGTTGCATGCCTGTATTCTCAGTACTCGGGAGGCTGTGGCAGGTGGATGATGAGTTCTAGGCTAGCCTGAGCTGCACAGTGAGTTCCAAGTCAGCTTGGGCTACATGGTGAGACCCTGACCCTGCATGCCAATATATGTATACACTGAAATACTTTCATACTGCTTGGTAGATAGCTGGCTCCCCAAGGTCACTGAGTGTCTTCATCTTATGAAGTTGCCATTTTATCCTTCCCCTTAAGACCTTCCTTTCCATGCCTCTAAAATCCAACTCCTCCACACGTCTGTCTGTTTGCCGCACTGTGGGGGCTTGTGTGTTGCGAAGAGGCTGAGAGCTCTGCCACTGTAACCTCGGACATGAGCAAGGTTACCCATGGTGGACAGGTTTCAGCTGAGCTTCCAGACTAGGGAGTAGGACCTGGCGAACCACTCCTGAAACAACTAGCCATTGAAAACCCTATGAATACGAAAGAAACACTGTCATATATAGTGCCAGAAAATGAGCCCCCCAGGTTGGAAGGCACTAAAAAGACTACTGGGGAAGAGTTGCCTCCTCCAAGGCAAGTCTACCTGATTACGGAAATGGAGTAAAGCCCCAGGGTGCTCAACTTGCTGATGTGGCATGACTCAAAATGAGGAGAAACAACTGTAAACATCCATTAATAACTGGAACATGGAATGTACGTAGTATGAATTTAGGAAAATTAGAAATCATTAAAAGAGAAATGGAGCACATAAACATTGACATTCTAGGCATCAGTGAGCTAAAATGGACCGGCATAGGCCATTTTGAGTCAGACAATCATATGGTCTACTATGCTGGGAATGATAAACTAAAGAGAAATGGGGTTGCATTCATCATCAAAAAAGACATTTCAAGATCTGTCATGAAATATAATGTTGTCAGTGATAGAATAATATCCATATGCCTACAAGGAAGGCCAGTTAATATGACTATTATTCAAATTTGTGCACCCACCACTAAGGCCACAAATGAAGAAAGGGAAGACTTCTATCAGCTTCTGCAATCTGAAATAGATCAAACATGCAATCAAGACATACTGATAATCACTGGTGACTGGAATGCAAAGGTTGGAAACAAAGAAGAAGGCTCAGTAGTTGGAAAATATGGTCTTGGTGACAGAAACGAAGCTGGAGATCGCATGATA
>VMDO01022554.1:0-32690 GCA_007922755.1 Pedetes capensis | reverse complement strand
TTAGTAGAATTTTGCTGGTGTGTGATATTAATGATATTGTCCGATAGTTTGCACATTCAGTCGGATCCCCTTTTTTGGGAATAGGCACAAATATGGATCTCTTCCAGTCAGTTGGCCAAGTAGCAGTTTTCCAAATCTGTTGGCATAAACATGTTAACACCTCCAGTGCTGCATCTGTTTGTTGAAACATCTCTATCCATTTTGCTGCAAATGACATTATTTCATTCTTTTTTTTTTTTACTGAGTAATATTCCATTGTGTCTATGTACCACAATTTTTTTATCCATTCTTCTGTTGATGGGCATCTTGGTTGGTTCCATACCCTAGCTATTATGAAGAGTGCTGCATTAAATATGGAGATGCAGGTGTCTCTGTGGTATGATGACTTGTCTCTCTTTGGGTATATTCCCAGGTGACTCCAGGACTGTTTCTCCTCCTTCTGTATTTCCTCAAGTGACCTGTAAATGTTCTACCCTCAGAAGAGAGTAATGATCCATTGTCTTACCCTTTGCGACTAAATGTTTTCCATAGGAACACTTCAGTAATGATCCATTGTCTTACCCCTTGTGACTGTTTTCCATAGGAACACTTCAGTTCCTATGACACTTCAGTGTCATCATGTCAAGCACATGAAAAATTATCGAGAATGAAGAAGGATGGACATAGACAATAAGAAATCTTTGTCTAAAATTGACCCTTTTGAGGCAAGAGAGCATGGTGGTGCATGCCTGTAATCCCAGTACTTGGGAGACTGAGGCAGGAAGGTTGCCAAGTTCGAGTACAACCTGGGCTCCATAGTGAGTTTGAGCCCAGCTTGGGCTACTAGGTGAGACCCTGTGTTTAAATAAACTTGACTCTTTTATTATTTTTTTTCCACTGAATTTTGAATTAAACCATGCACAAAGAGCTTTTTTTCCTGCCTGCCAGTCCTTTCCAGGAAGTCTGGCAGTCAGTAGTCTGGGCTGATACAGGCAGAAAAGAAAGGATGACTACAAGTACTTGAATTGTGTCACTACCATGGTTCACCTCCTTAAGGACAGTCAAATGGTTGTTGTGAAAACCAAATCCCCAAACCCCTTAAATCTCACTGACTTTTCAGTCAGTCTGGGTGGCCCTCTCTTACTGGTCTGTTCAGTGGAGGTCAAGACCTTCCAAACTCCAGAGGCGACGTCATGATTTAGTAAGTCTGAGGAATCCATTACAGGTTTGCAATACTGTTGAAGAAGCTGTGCTTCAAGAGGTAATGTGGACTGCCCAAGGTTATACAGGAAAAACATGCTTGATATTCTGACCTTGGTCTCAATTCACTGCTGTCTTACGGAGTACCTTCTTTCTACTTTTGTATGTTTAAGGTCTCGGAGGGCCTAAGTTCAAGGTGCCCCACAATCCTCGCAACCATTTACAGGCGGAGCTTGGGAGACAGCTGTTCCTACTGCGCCTGCGTACGGCACCGCGAGGGCAGTGGAGCAGTGGAACTGCAGAGGCTTTGCTCATCCTGCACGCTGTGCTGCGCGGCAGCGGAGCGCGGGGGCCGGGGGGAGCCAGGGAGGGCGAGCGGTAGTCGGACCCCTCGCGCAAGGGTTGCGTAGCCCGTGCGTCCTCCGAGTCTCCCGGGACAACCGCGGGCCCTTAACCTCTCCGAGAGCTGGGGCGGTTAATTAGATTCGGGAGGGAGGGAGCATGGCCGCCTGCTGCAGGGGCCAATGGAAGGCCTAGGAGGCCTTGTATGCAAATATGAGGGTCCGGCGCACCCTAAATTAGGAGGAGCGCGGGTTGGGGTCGGGGTTGTCTAGGAGTCAATGGGAGCGTTTCTCCTTACTCCTCCAAGGAGGGGGCCCACAGGTGTGGTTGCCAGTGGTAGTTGCTGCAAGGCCGGGGCGAGTAGGAATCGCTGGTAAGAACGCTCCAAAGCCTGATGCTGGCCCCAAACCGCGGCCTCCTGATGCCTCCCTTCTAAACACCTGGCTCGACATGTCCCCTTAATCCCATGCGGGGCCCAGTTCCCTAAGGGCGACTCCTCTGTCCTCCTCTGATGGCGTTCCACGACGCTAGACCCTCACCTTCACGTCCCTTCTGCTCCGTGGCTCATTTCTTCTCGGCCCCTCCTGTTAACGCTCACTTGCTGCCCTTCCCCGGGTTTCCTAAACCCAGCGCCACCTGGGAGCTGTCCCTTAGCTACTGATCATCCCTGAGACTCAGTTTTCAACTCTATCTTCCCTGTCATAAGTCCTTCTCTTTATCACTTTTCTTCCTTTGTCTGGAGAAACTTTCCAGAAAGACTTTTCGTTTTTCATGCAGATGCCCTGCCCCCTTTTCAGCCTCTTTTTCTTTCACTTCTAGTTATTTCTCACCCTTCTTGAGGGAATACTCTTCTAGCCTTGAGAAAATTCTCTGGGATTTGAGCCCTGGGAAAATATATTACTTGTATTTGGGGATGAAGTGGGAAGGGAACTAGTGTTTATTAAGCCCTAGTATGTGCGAGGCACTCCAGAAAGTTAGTTAATATTTACACCAACCATACCAATCTTATTATTATTTTGTGGTGCTGGGGATCAAGGGCTATAACACTGAATTGCACCCCCAACCCCTAAATTCTCACTTTACAATATGGCACTTATTTTGAACGAAGCATTGCTGTAAGAGCATTAGAAATAGTAACTCAACTTTTTTATTTTTCTTTTTTTGAGACAGTCTATGTAACTGAAGCTGGCCTGGAATTCACTCTGTAGCCCAAACTAGCTTCCAACTCACGATCCTCCTGCCTATGACTACCCAGTGCTGGGACTACAGGTGTACACCACTATGCCTGGCATTAATTCTATCTTCAGAATAACTCTGTGAGATGACTATTATCCTCACTTTACTTATGAGGAAACTGAGGTATAAAGAGGCTAAGTGTCACCCACAGTCACCATTCTAGAAAGGTGCCAGGTGCCAGGTGTCATGTTGCATGCCTGTAATCCCAGCACTTGGGAGGCTAAGACAGGAAGATCACAAATTGGAGACCAGCCTAGGCTACATAGGGAGATCCTGTCAGAAAAGAAGGAAGGAGAAAGAGAAGGAAGGAACGGAGGAAGGAAGGAAGGAAGGGGGCTGGAATTTGGATCCAGATCTGTCTTTGTTAGTAAAGCCATGAGTATTATGGAAGAAATGACTAGGCATGAATCTGACCTAAAAACTGCATCTTCCCTTCTTGCAGAATTCCCAGTTTCTAGCAGAATAAAAGATGGTAGTTGAGTGGGCAAGAATCTAATGGTTCCCAGTAAATGTAGTCTACCATTCTCAGCACTTCTTACTGGTAAATCCCTTAAGCAACTGCACGTTTCTATCCTTGGCAACAGTGAAAAGCAATGAGTCCATAAAGGGCATCTTATTTTATCCTGTCTGGATCAAAGCTCAAAGTAGGTTTCTAGATGTGAAACTTTTTATCCTTCCGGTACTCCTGTACTCACAGAAAAGACAGGGAGTGAGAGAGCAAATAATAATCTGGCGCCTTGTGCCATACCAAGTCAGAGGGCAAAACTGGAAGCTAGATCCAGAGCTCTCACCTCCACATCTTTTTTATCTCCTGTCCATTCGATATTTGGCCAATAGCTGGCCACTGGCGGCCTTTACAGCAGTGTGGTGCCTCTCTGTGTGTGTGTCCTTTTAGGAACCAGGCTGCACAGCTTCTCCCCATCCATAGAAATATTGTCTTCCTCGAAGCTGGTCCCTGGTGTCAAGAAGGTTGCTAAACCGGGTGCAGTGGTGCACACCTGTAATCCCAGCAGCTCAGGAGGCAGAGGCAGGAGGTTCGCAAGTTCGAGACCAGAGGCAGTCTGCGTAATTAAGTGAGACCCTGTCTCAAAAAAGTAAAAAAACTGGACTGGGAGTGCAGCTCAGTGGTCCAGTACTTGCAGAGCATGCAAGCACGAGGTCCTGGGTTCAACACCCACAACCACAACAACAACAAAAAGAAGAAGGAGGAGGAGGAGGAGGAGGAGGAGGAGAAGGAGGAGGTTGGTGACTGCTGCTTGAAAGAAGGCTCCTAGTAGGGAAATAAGGACCCAGTGATTAAAAAATATATGAAGGAAAACCTATTATTTACGAAAAGGGAAGAAAATCACAGGCAGACACACTAGGAGAGCCTTTAGTGATATATAGATTCTTACAGACTGGAAGAAAGGCCCAGGGTTTGAAGGGCAGGGATGAAAGAACTTTGCTAGCCCTTGAAAATGTTCCCCAATCATTCTTAAGTTAACCACCAAATTGTTTCCTTCCACTTATAGGACACCAGTATTCATTCAGTCTTGCAAAGAAAAGCACTAAACGTTTTCCCATTCTCTAGAACACCTCCTGGGAGGGGGTAGAGTAGTCAACTTATATAGTCCTTCAGACATGGAAATGAGACATGGACCCTCCTCTTTTTCCAAATAACCTACCAGTGTGTTTGCATGGAGCCATCCCAGTGCTCATTCCCTCCCCCTGCTGGCCAGTGAAGGGTGTTTTTATGCTGTCTACCTAGGATTTGATTGCCAGCTTCTGATTTAGAAGATCTCAAGATTAAAACCATGCTAACATAGAAGGAAACATCAATATTTTCCACTGTCTTTACTATTGTATTTGGAAAGATGAACTGAATATTTCTTGTATCATTAAGAAAAACCAAAGATACTATTTACCATATTTGCTACATTGGTAGCACAACTCTTCCTCATCTTTTTTTATCTCTTCAAAATATTGTCTACTTTGCCTGCCTGCTGTACTGGCATAATGAGAAGATAAGTAGGGTACAGGAAGCCTGGGTTTTGGTCCTGGCTTCCATAACTTGCTCTATAGCTACGTGGACTTCCCTTCCCCTAGCTCAGACTCCTAGGGGAGGAAGAAAGAGGGAGGGCGGGAGAGGGAAGAAGGGATGGGGAGGAAGGAGACAGAGGGAAAGTCGGGAAAAAGAAAACCTCTTATAAAAGTAAATAGGTTGGAGCTGGTGCGGTGGCAAACGCCTGTAATCCCAGAGGCTTGGGAGGCGGAGGCAGGAGGATCGCAATTTCGAGACCAGAGGCAGTGTGCGTAATTTAGCGAGACCCTGTCTCAAAAAGTAAAAAAAATGGGCTGAGGGTGCAGCTCAGTGGTCCAGCACTTGCAGAGCATGCAGGCGTGAGGCCCTGGGTTCAACCCCCAGTACCACAAAAATAAATAAATAAGTAAATAAAAATAAAATAAATAGGTTGAACCAAACATTCTTCAAGTTCCCTCTCAGCTCTAATATTCAGCACTTCAATAGCTTAGAAAATGTTCTAACTAAACCTGTGATGAGAGGCCTGGTATAATGTAGAAACTGGTAAAAAGTAAAAGTAAATACAAAGCAGAAACAATAGAGCTGCTCCCATGTTATGGCAAATCTGGGGAGATCCAAGCCCCTCATTAGAGGCAGGAATTTAGAAGCAATTGGCTTTAAGAAAAAATGAGTCAACAGGACCAACTGATTCTTAAGGCACTAAAGTCACCAAGACTGCATCTGGGAGCTAGATCAGTAACTTTACGGTCACATCATTTGTTCAATACAGAGAAGAAAAGACAGTGAGTAGGGTGCAGCGGAGACAGGCTGTGGGGTCAGAGAGATGTGTGTTCTAATCCCCGCTGCGCTGTTCCCTTCCTATCTTCTCATCTGTAATATTAGGAAGATAGCATCTGACAGATACTATGAGGAAGAGGCATGTGTATAAATGGCTTCAGTGTAATGCCTATTATAGTACTTGGTAAGTGGGTTGTAATAGTAGCTATTGTTATATGTGAATGAAACTTTTCATTGTGTAAAAAGAAGGTTGGTGCTTTTTATTTTATTTATTTTATTTTATTTATGTTTTATTTCTTGTTGTTTTGGGTTTTTTGAGTCAGGGTCTTGCTATGTGGCCCTGGCTGGCTGGCCTGGAACTTGCTATGGAGACCAGGCTGGCTTTGAACTTTGCAGCAATTCCCCTGCTTCTGTTTCCCAAGTGCTGGAATTATAGGTGTTTGCTGCCATACTTGGCTGGTTAGCAGGGAGTCATTGCTGAGACTGGTAGGACCAAAAGTGGCCCATCTGAAAAGACAAGGTGTGCTGGCTTCAGCTGGGTTAGTTCTAATTCTTGTTCTGAAATCATGATCCTCCTGCCTCAGCCTTCCAAATACTTTTCTTCTTCCCCTGTTCTTCTCTATGAGACAGATCAATATAAGCAGGCATAACTTGTTCTTATCTGTTGGGCAAGGACTCAAAAAAGGACAAAGACAACCCGCAGCTCTATAGGTCAAATTCAGGGTCAGTTACTCCCCAAGTTAACATTAACCTTTAGGTAAACAAGCCACTCCTCCTTGAGGGCTTGGTAAACAGGAGCCAATTGTGGAGGGTAGGGGAGTGGAGCTGGCCATTTACCTGCAAAGAAGGGAGCAGCCCAAGGTCAAGATTTCATGTTCCTTAGTTCTGAACTTTGCCAAGAATATGCCTGTTCACTGGGAAAAATTGACTCACAGGTCCAGGTTTTATCTGTTAATTGTACTGCGTATAACTCTTCCTCTGCTCTGGTGTCACCATAAAGGGATTTGGGTCTAAGTGGCAGTTCTCTGGCAAGAGAGAAAAAGCAAGTGGCAGTCCTTGGCCAAGGTAATAATTCTGCTGTCCTTCCCAGGGGTAATTGTAAGCATCCAATGAAAGCATGTATATGAAAATTCTTTGCAAAACCCAAAGAACTACCCTGCGTAAGGGCTTGTTATTAAGTCATTCATAGGTAGCCTTCATTGTTAGAGCTCCACTATCACCAAATTAGCTTTGGGAAAAAGGCAGAGAGAAGTGGAAGGGTGCAGTCATGTTAAAGACGTGGCTGTAGGGTGTAGAAGTTATCTAGAATTAGCAAATTTAGGTACACAGGAGAGGTGATTTCCAAGAGACCATGTGGCTCTGGTGAGCTTGCTATAAATGCATATTGCTGGTAGTAATCTAAATTGTTGAAATCCTCCTGGGAAACATGATGTTCTCATATATACCAGAAGCTACATAATTTTCATATGGGTTAGCATATAATCTCTAGATTTTAAGAAAAAAATCCCAAGCAGTAAAACACTATACATGAAACTATGTCTTTTGTTTTTTTATTTTTATTATTATTATTATTATTATTATTATTATTATTATTATTATTTTGGTACTGTGGGTTGAAACCAGGGCCTTGGGCTTGCATGCTTTGTAAGTGCTGTACCGCTGAGCTGCACCCTCAGCCCATTTTTTTTACTTTTAGAGACAGGGTCTTGCAAAATCCTCTGGTCTTGAACATGCAATCCTCCTGCCTCTACCTCCTTAGTCACTGGGATTACAGGCATGTGCCACCGCGCCCAGTTCTTGTGTTTTTATTTTTGTTTTTGTTTTTAAGAGATGGGTCTCACTATGTTGCCTAGGCTGGCCTCGAACTCCTGAGATAAAATGATCCTACTTCCTCAGCCTCCCCAGTAGATGGACCTACAGACTTACACCATCATGCCCCATTTGAAAGTGTGTATTTTGAAATACTTAGCTAATGTCAAAATTGGAAATAATTTACATTTCAACAATAAGGCAATGGTTAGTTAAAGTCAGGTACATTCCTTCTATGGAATATCACATAGCCATTAAAAACTAGGAATATGCAAACTTTGCCACCATAAAATGATGTTATTCATGTGTTATTAAATAGGCAAAAAGCAGATACAAATTGATTAAAATGATATCAGAATAATTATACTTAGAAGATAAGAATAAAAGTGAATTCCCCAGATGGGTCACAGTTGCTATTTTAGGATAGAAAAGCCACAGGTGATTTCCCATCCTGCACTATTGATAAAGTCTCCTTTAATGTTATTTCAATAATAATAATAATAATAATTCAATAATAAATTATAATAAATTTATTGTAATCTTTAAAAAAATCCAAAGAGTTCTGGATGCCATGACACATGCTTATCATCCCAGCAATTTAAGAGGTTGAGGCAGGAGGATCATGAGTTTGAGGCTGAGGTAGTCTGAGCAACTTAGTGAGACCCTGTCTCAAAATAAGAAATAAGGGGGTGCACCTCAGAGGTAAGCACTTTCCTAGCATGTGTAAGGCCTTGGGTTCAACCTCCAGGACAAAAAAAAAAAAAAAAATCCAATGTTTGAAGGAAAAACAGATAGTAAGTAGCAAAAGGACTGTGGCCATCAAAGGACAGGGGCTTTAATAGTGAGGAGTTTGGCAGGATTTTAAGAGGTGAACAGAGGAAGGAAGGGCATTAGAAAACTGGCTTTACTGTCATAGGAGCCTTGGATGTCATATTAATTGGGTCTGGCAGATCTGGGTGACCCAAAGGCAAACTGAACACATTCCTAAGGGAGAGTGAAGTTGGGACATTAAAATCCTTTTTTTTTTTTTTAAATTGATACTTGAGCCGGGAACTGTCGTGCACTCCTATAATCCAGCATTTAGGAGACTGAGACAGGAGGATAGTGAGTTCAGGGCCAGCCTGGGCTACATAGTGAGACTCTATGTCCAAAAGAAAAAAATTTTTTTTTTTTATATTTGAAATTGTGAGTAAATACCAAAGAAGTCTCATGGGGTTGGGGAAGATGAGCACTTTGCTGGACTTATATGTATTTTGTGATTTGATCTTATTTTTGACTTAGAGTGGATGGTGGGGGAGACATTGTGGACTTTTCTATGGTTGGGGTACCTAAAAGTCTGCATCCGGTCCTGATCTTGAATCTTACTATTTACTCAGCTGCAAGTCTATCCTGTACTCCACGAAGCAACAGTTGCATTCATTTTCAGTCCTGGAGGAGGCTGGATATGGCACTGAAGCAGTTAACAGACCTCAATGCATCTCCACTGTACCCTCTGGGACTCTGTTCCTCCGCTAGGAAGGCTTGAGGTTTGGTTCGAAGGCTGTCTCCAGACACTCATTCACTTTAATAATAAGATTGTTTATCAGTTGGTGCCATGCGTAGCATTTCAGCCTGCTCCTGAAACTCTCAGGAGGCAAAAACTAAGGCCAGGTTTGGCTGAGTGAGTCCCCAAGGTCACTGTCAAATGGTAAAAGGTGGAATCAATTCCCTCTCTGAGCCTGCACCAACCCGGGAGGTGGGATGGCATTTTTAAAACTACAACCAGTTGCCTTGTCTTGGAACACTGGTTTACCACCCACATGAGCAAGGGAGGGGATCCCCCTGCAGGTGGATCCAAGTAACTACTGCTCCCTCTGCCCTTTCTCCAGGGAGGGCTGGTGTTTCCCCAGAGCCTCCTCCCAGGCCAGGAAGATGCTACCGTGCCTGCCTTCGGAAATTGAGAAACGGACAGATTCTGAAGACAGGAAGGACAGTTTGATAGAAGACCTAAAAGAAATTGCTACCCTGGCTTTTGTGAGAGAGAACACACCAAGGGGGCTTCAGAATGCCCAGAAGCAAGACAAGAAGAAGAGGAAGAGAAAGAGGTTAGGATTGAAAGATGGGGAATGGGGATCCACACTGGTAAGAACAGGAAGGACCTGGAAGGGAGGGGGCCTTGGCTGATAATGAGAGGGGAAAGGAGACACTGTGTGCATAGATTGTCACAATTGCACCATATTTGGTTCACATAAAAAGAAGTCATTTTTAATGGTCTGTTTTATAGAATCAAATAATGGCATGCATAATCCAAAACCACGCCTTGACCTAATTTTCAGTCTATTTGTGTTTAGAATGCCTTGTAAAAAATGCATCAAGAGAGATTCCTTGCATAAGGAATAAGAAAGATTTCCTTGCATAAGCATAAGCAACTGCTTACTTGTCCTGGGAATTTAGTACACTTTAAGTATAACAGGACCATGCTGACTTATTAGAATCTCACTGCTGCTTGTGCATTCCAGTTCTTGTTTAATATTTTGCTATTCCTTGCTCCATTCAGACTGAAAGCTTGTCTACTTTCTAACTCATGGCTTCCCTTAGTGGGGAGAAAAAGAGGGCAAGAATATTTTGGCCAAAAAGATTTTAAATTCCTTTTCCTGATGGTCCATCAGAGGAAAAGAACAAAGGCAACTGATGCCAATATGAAGTGACAAGGAAAATTAGCTACAATAATAATACAGAATTTCTGCCTTGTAGGCAGAATAATACCTGCAGTCATACCACTATGGCATCCGATCCCGTCAGATCTTGGAAGCTAAGCAGGATCAGCCTGGTTAGTGCCTAGATGGAGGACCGCCTGGGAATACTGAGTGCTGTAGGCTTGGGAGAAGGACCCTGGCAGCCCACTCCCAAAAGAATCAGCCATCGAAAATGCTATAATAGCAGAGAAGCTCTGACAATAGTGACCAGCATGGCACAGTGTGGGGTAGTGTTCCATTCTGTCATATGTAGGGTCGCTATGAGTCAGATCTGACTTGACAGCACCTAATAACAAACAACACAGGCAGAGTAACAGTATTCTGATTCCATGTTTTTTGCCATTCTACACTCCTTTGGATCCACATCCTCAGTAACAGGAAAGGTCAGACCAGGCTTGGTGTGGCAGCTTAGGCTCCTTGCAACTCCACATGGGGCAGGACATTTCTGGGTGCAGTCTCTTCTTCTAGTCAGTTTTTCTGCCTCTGTCTTGCTGCTTTCCATCTTCTCTTTTCCAGATGATTGGTGATCAATCTATCCAGCTGCCGGTATGAGAGTGGTGAGCATTTGTATCCAGGGAATCTATGATGGAGATTCACTATTTTCCCCCAAATGTTGGAGAAAGGTCACTCTTATGTATGCTTGGAGATGAAAAGGGGTATCTCCAAATCCTGGTCTTTGGTTCTTCTGGCTCCACGAAATATTTGAGGAAGTTGGGAATTTCAATGCAAGAGTCATGGGGTTTGACCACAGTGGTGTGTACTTGAGCTATCTGTGATTCTTATGTATGGTGATTTGGGAATCTGACTATAGAAGCAGCAGCAGTTGCTGCAGGCAGTAGGCCCGTTTTAGAACACAAGTTACAAACTGGCAGTCTATGGGCTGAACCTGGCCTACAGGCTTGCTTTGTACTACAGAGCACAGTACTAAGGTTATATTTAAGTTCAAATTTGAATGCCTTGGGCTGCTCTTCAACTGTCCTGGTTACCACAGTCACTCCAACCTTCCTAGGCTTGTGTTGGAGTAAGCTCCTAGCTATAAATACTAATAGGGGCAGGAGAAGGTTGTAATAACCTATATGTGGTTTTGAAATACACGTTCTAGGTTTTTTTCCATCAATTTACCTCACTAAGTTTGCCTCTGGCTGATGTTAAGAATTGGCTTAAATTTCCTGAACATTCTGGGCTTAGTGCTTGGAGGAAATCCAGAGGGGTTCCTCCTGGCACAGGGAAGCCAGGGCAAGTCAAACATTCACCCCAGAAAGCCCGGCGCTGTGGCACATGCCTATAATCCCAGCAATTTAGGAGACTGAAGCAGAAGGATTACGAGTTCAAGGCCAGAATCAGCCTGCATGACTTAGTGAGATCCTGACTCAAAATAACAAATTTTTAAAAGGGGGTCTTGGGGGTGCAGCCCAGTGCTAGAGTGCTTGCCAAGCATGTGCAGAGCCCCGGATTCAACCCCCTAATACTGAAAAAAACAAACAAAAAACCCCAAACCAACCAACCAAACAAACAAAAAAAATTCATACCAGATAATCTGTAGCAATCATTGAGCACCAACTGTATTCTTCAACAGCTTTCATCTCTCCATGTTTCTTCTTTGGCATCCATGTACAAGATGGCTTCTAGTCCCAAGGAGCTGGTTCTCTCGCTCCAGTACTTAGAAGGGAAGCACCTAGAAAATGAACCTCCCCACCCTATATTCCTCCCCCACTTCCTGGGCCAATGGGCCTTTCTTTCTGGAACTCCATTGCAGTGCGCAGGGCTGCCCAGCAGTACGGCCTTCAAGAAGGAGGTGAAAATGATGACTGGACAGTCTACTGGACTGACTACTCAGTGTCCCTGGAGAGGGTGTTGGAAATGAAGAGTTACCAGGTATCTTTCTCAGTTTAAGTGTGTCATCTGCACAGTGGGGCCTCTATTTTGATCACTGTCTCTCTAGGGGCTCTCGTGGTACTCCCGTGTCCTCCCATTGCTTGTGAATTCTGACTTTCTTTGCAGAAAATCAATCACTTCCCCGGGATGAGTGAAATCTGCCGCAAGGACTTGCTGGCCAGGAATATGAGCCGCATGTTAAAGATGTTCCCTGAGGATTTCCACTTTTTCCCTAGGACCTGGTGTCTTCCTGCTGAGTAAGTGTCCTCACTTGCTTCTCCTCCCCACCCCCGTTTACATTCCCCTCCTGCCCTGATTCTCTGGTTTGCTACTTTCCCTTCCCATAAGATCTCCCATTTCTCTTGCTCCAGTTCAGGAAGAGAAAGGATAAAGGGTGTGTCCAAGGTTGAGAAAACACAAGCCTCTGCCTATAAAATGAGATGGCAATTAGGGGCTGGGTGCCTTGGAGACTATACCTGCAGTTGGGATGAGAATTTGTTCTGACCCTGAAAGCTGTTGATTTTGAACTTGTTCCAACCATTTAACTGTGCAGTTTCTGAATTTTTAAGAACATGTGTGCCTCCAGAGAGAGTAGGATTGTGGTTAGCATCTAGGATAGGAGCAGGGAGGGCTTCCTGACCTCTGCCCCCTACAGTGCCATGGATAGCAGTCAGTCCTTCTGTTTCTCAAGTCTCATTTTGTTCATTCAAAACTAGACACCCATGCCAGGTGCAGTGGTACATATTAATAATCCCAGCAATTTGGGAGGCAGAAGCAGGAGCATTGCAAGTTCAATGCTAGAGGCAGTTTGCATAACTTAGTGAGACCCTGTCTCAAGATAAAACATTTAAAAAGGCTCTAGGGGTGCAGCTCAGTGGTAGAATGTGTGCAAAGTATGCATGAGGCTCTGGGTTCAGCCCCCTAGTACCATCAAAAACAAAAGAAAGAAAAGAAAAAAAGAAAATAAAAGAAAAAAAATATCTAGACATCTAAGCTGGGTGTGGTGGTGCATGCCTGTAATCCCAGCACTTGGGAGACTGAGGCAGGAGGATTGCCACAGGTTCAAGGCCAGCTTGAGCTATATAGTGAGTTCTGGGATAACCTTGGTTACAGAATGAGACTGTCTCAAAAAACAAAAACAATACAAACAAAAAACTAGACTTCTATTTCTGGTATGTGAAATGCTCTAGACATCATCACCAAGTAGCACAAGAAATGTGAGATGACATGATCATGACCGAGGGCATAATGTAGTGGTTGAGACACATTGGAGGGAGGTGGACAAGTGTCATCACCAGAATTATGCTCACATGTCAAGGAGACCAGAGGAATACCACCCTCCCTTCACCACCTAGCACTTCCCAAGAGCTCCAGGGTTCCCAGCCTCTCCTTAGCTTGTCTGGAGCAACTTCTAGGGCTTAGCAGAACCTTAGAAGGAAGTGTGCTTGCCACCTAGTTACAGGAGCCTCCAGATTTCATGGCCATTGAGGAACATTTGTGTTGAGTGATTTCTTCAATGGGCACAAGGTTCCTTTGAGTTAAAAAGCAAAACAAGAAGTATAGCAAAAACAAGACATATACTCCATTAATTTGGTTTTTTTTCTTCTAAATATACTTTCTTCAAAGTACATTCAAAAGTGTCATTTTCCCTCCCACACTCTAGCTGAAGGAGAGGTGTCACAGGTAAGACACTGAAGCCCAAAAATGGGTAAGAGACTGATCCAAGGTCACATCATTCATCCGGTCCAGAATTCCAAATCTCCTATCTACAAGCCCAGAAAGTCAAACCACCTTTATGGGGCCCATAGCATGGATGATCCCTTTGCTCACATTATGTCATGTGATTAACCAGCCCATCAGATGGGTTTCATGATCCACATTGTGTAGATGATCAAGTTGAGGCTTTGAGAGATCAAGTCCTTGTAAAGAGTTACACAGGTGGTAAATGGTGTTGCCTGGGTTTGAATCCAGGCCTGAATTCCATCCAAAGCCCACATTCTCTCCACTGCACATGTTCTACTGACTCTCCCATTGCTGGGCCTCTAGGCATCTATTCATCAACACCTGGACTTTGTCAGATTAGGTAGCTTTTCTTTTCTGTTTCATTTTGTTTCATGAAAGCCAGCCTTCCTTATCATTGCTCCCTAGCTAAAAGTGTATCTTGTTCCCTCCCTGCTCTGGTAGCTGGGGAGATTTACAGACCTACAGCAGGACAAGAAAAAATAAGACATACATTTGTAAACCGGATTCAGGCTGCCAAGGGAGAGGTATATTCATCACCCGGACAGTGAAAGAAATCAAACCAGGGGAGGATATGATCTGTCAGCTCTATATTTCAAAGGTACTTCCTCATGATTATTTATTTATTGCCCTCAGCAGTCTCAGGCTGTAGCTCCACTGGAACAAAATGTGATATGAGCCAATGGAGGGCAGAGGTGGGGATGAAGCCAAGCCCATCTTCTGCCTTGGACTTTGTCAGACCAAGCCTTCTGACCAAGGGTGTTGCCATGTGCATGAGATAGAGTTTCCCTTGCCCTTGAACCCTTGTCTCTTGGTTTTGCCTCACCAGGCTGGCCCCTTTCATCAAACAGATGAGAGCTGGGAGACCACCTTGGAGATCCCACCTTATTTAGGACAAGGGAGTCATCCCAGAGGGATTCATGGTAACCAGCTTCCTTCTGTGACTGGGGATGAGAGGTCACAGTGGTAGGGTCTGCTGCAGGAAGGGAACCCTCTAGAAGCATGGGAGGAGGAGGAAGCACTGGCCCTCCAGGATGAAAAGGCCAGGAGACACATTGCAGAGAGAACTCTTAAAGAACCACAACTGTCATGCAGCCCCGGATGGCAACGATGGGTCCTTTCATCAAAGGACTTTTAATATTACTTTGTTTAGTTGCCAAGATATCTCTTGGAGGAGGTTGCTTGTGCCATTTGATAGCTCAGGAAATCAGGGTAACATGTCAGGTCACAGAGCCCAAGTCTCTTTACCCTGTTCCTCACCTGTCCCAAGCCTGTACTTCATACCACCTGGCAACGTTGGAGCTGACTCCATGCAAATCATATGGGAGCTACTGGTCTTTACCTGTGAATATCTCTAATGCTTATGTGACTTCTCCCCTCTCAGCCCTTTATCATTGACGGGTTCAAGTTTGACCTACGAGTTTACGTGCTGGTGACGTCCTGTGACCCTCTCAGGATTTTTGTGTACAAAGAAGGACTGATGCGCTTTGCTACCACCTCTTACTCCCACCCTTGCACAGACAACCTGGTGAGCTCAGGGGACATGCTGCTTCCCCTACCCATTAGCATGATAAATTCAATCTACATCCTCAAGACATCATGGATCCGGCTGTCATTTGTTGAGTACTTACTATGTTCCAAATTCCACATGTTCTTTCTTTCTTATTTTTTTATTTTTACTTTTTGCAGCACAGGGGGGTGGAAACCAGGGCCTCGTACATGCTAGGCAACTTCTCTACCACTGAGCTGCACCCCAACACACACTTCCCTTTCTTTTTATTTTTTTTTTATTTTGAGACAGGGTGTTGCCAAGTTGCACAGGCCACCTCTGGCCCCAAAGTCACAATCCGCCTGCCTTAGCCTCCCAAGTCACTGGGATCACAGGTGTGCACCACCATGCCTGGTTTCTACATGTTTGTTCATTTAACCCTCCCAGGAGGCTGCAGAGATAGGGAATTTTATCCCCATTTTACAGATGAGGAGATTAGAGGGACTTATCCAAAGTCAAATAGCTAGGAAGAGGTAAGTCTAGGACTTGTGTCCAGGTCTGCCTAAGTCCCATGCCAGAACCACAGCTCAGGGGTGCTCAAGTAGAAAAGTCCATGAGTGAGCTTCTATAACATCCCCAGCCCCCCAGGATTCCTGAAGCTTCCCTCAGGCAGTGCATCCGCCAGTCTCAGAAGGAGTTGGAGTTTCTTTTACTCCAGACTGTAGGATACCCCTACTTCCTCTGTTTTGTTCATTTAAACACACCCTAAGACTTCCCTTCCTCCCATCCAGGTACTAACCAGGCCCAACCCTGCTTGGCTTCCGAGATCAGGTGGCATAGGACATGTTCAGGGTGTTATGGACATAGATAAGACTTCCTTTCCTTTTCATCCCTTTAAGCCCCAGGGGTTGCAAGATGGTACAGAGAGGATGCAAGGAGGCCGTGTTTCAGCTTGACCCCACAGTCTTGTGTCTCTTTCCCTAGGATGATATCTGCATGCACCTGACTAATTATTCCATTAATAAGCACAGTTCAAACTTCATTCAAGATGCTCACTCTGGCAGTAAGAGGTAAGGGAGTCTCTTCACTTGTCTGTGTGGGGTTTTACCCCAACCCCAATCAGTTCCCACCAGTGGATCTCATGGTCTCGGCAAAGGTGTCTTTGCCTCTCAACTCAGAGCAGACTCCTTCATCTCAGCTCTCTGGGCTGTTAATCATTAAAAGGAGGCCACATCATAAACCCTAGGAGGCTGGAAGGAGGAGAGATAAACATGAACGTTTCCCCAGCAGAATACATACACACACCAAAACATATCCTTGTTACAGTTGCCCTTCTGACATTTCCAGATCAACAGACGTTTATTGATTGCTAGTCCGCCACGTGAGGAGGACTTGCCAGCGATGGTTCTTTGGCCTGTGGCTCCCTGGGGTGTTGCTCCATTATAGATTCTCAACTGATGTGTCATGATGCCCTGGTGTCACATGACATGTGATTAGATGGCCTTAAGATTCCTCAGAAGAGGGGAAATGAGGAATAAATGAGTCTTTTCCCAAGCAGCTTTTCCATTTGTGTTATTGTCTAATCCACTCTCATTTGACTCTTAAGAAAAAGGTTGGCTCGGGAGTGTGAGTGTGGCCAGGCAAAGGGGGAAGATAGAGGGTACTGGGGCCATGCTGGGTGCCTGCGTACATTGTCTGTTATTGAATTTTCATCACAACACTGTGGTAAGGCATAATTATCTGCTGTTGGTAGACAGGGAGCTGAGATTGAATTAGGTGCCTTCTCCATTTCACAGATGAGGAAACTGAGTCTCTGAGAGAGTAAGTCACCCAAGTTCCCACAGCTATGAATGGTAGAGTGGGTAGAGCTAGGGTGTCAGACTCAAGGCTCCTGCCCTTTCCACTGCACCAACCTCAAAGGACTGATGAACAGCTGATCCATTTTGTGTTGGACCATCAGAATGGCATATGGCATTTCCACACATTGACAGTGATAGTCAGCCTGCTTGAGGCGGATGTGTGCAGTGGGAGGAGGCAGTCTCCCCTTTTGTCAAAGGATGCCAGCCCCGTGTTGCCTAAAGCTCTCCCACTTCCTCTTTTCCCTGCATGACTGAGGGTTCCACTGAGCCTCCTGCATTTGGTGCTCAGGGAGTCCCAGCATCTCAAACTCACTGATGTTTGCCAGCTGGGTAAGCCTGGACAAGTCACATCATCTCCCTGAACCTCCACTCCTGGGTCTGTAAGACGGCAATGAGACCTGTCCTGCCCACCCCATAGGGTCCCTGTGAGACTCAAATGACCTGTGTTGCCAGCACTGTGTTCTGGTTACTATTATTTTCCCTTAGCCCAAGGGCTCTCATTTCCCTCCTTTAATAAGCATTGATATTGCAGCCAGGCATGAGGGTGCGTGGTGGCACTGGGCAATCTCAGCATCCTGAAGGCTGAAGCAGGAGGATTGCAAGTTCCAGGCTAGCCTGGGCTACATAGCAAGACCCTGAAAGGGGATTAGGGAGAAAATAGACATTGTGTTAACAGGCCTGCGGGCTTTGGGCCATGATAGAGAGGGGATTATGGGGCAACAGGACTGAAGTGAGGGTGCAGGGATCAAACCCAGGGCATCAGGCTTGGCCCTACCACTGAGATGCAACCCCCAGCCTTCAAATATTATTCTGTAGCCCTGCTTCCCCCTCCTTCTTTTTTCCTTCCTTCTGCCTCTCTGCTCTTCTTTGTGTACCCTGTCTGTTGGATCAGTCACCTGTCCCCATGGCCTCTACCCTGCCCTAGCTTGGCTCAGCTTCTCTTCCCTAGAGGCCTATCTCTGAGCAAATGTGCCAGAGAGAGTTTGCTTTTATAACAAGGCCACTCCCACAATAAAACATTCATCCACAAATGGATTAATCTGCTCTCTTGGGCAGAGCCCTCCCCCAAGGTCCCATCTTTCAACACTATAACATTGGGGGTGAGTTTCCATGAACTTTTAGGGGACACATTCAAACTGTGGCATGTCTTGGCCTTTGCTGTGTTTCCCATATTGCCAGGCCAAGTTCCCCTTTTCTTCTCCCCTTCCCCTTTTTTCCTCTCCTTCCTCTCCATCTTCTTTAACTTTTGAGACAGGGTCTCATTATGTAGTCCAAGCTGGCCTCAAACTCATAATTTTCTCACCTCTGTCTCCCAAGTGCTGGGCTTCCGTGTGTACGTACCACTGTGCCTGCCTGGCCCTCCTCCACATCTTCAGGAACAATCTGCTTCTCATGCTGCGGTGCCTGCCCCCAAGCTAGCAGCTGAGGCTAAGCACACTCCCAGCTAGCCCCCCACTTGGATCTGAACTAAAAAGGAGCAACGGGGTAGTTAGAGCAAAAGAGAATACAGAAAACCTGCAATGCTACTGGGACAGAGACTCTGGAGCCAGACACCAGTCTTCCTCATCTTTCAGTGTCCCTGGCCCATGGCTGATGTTAAAAAGTGAATTGACTAACCACTGGGCATTATGAAATTACATAATAATGTATATTTATTGTGATGGCTACTGCATCATCAAGAAAAGGTTATGTTTTATATTATCTGTTATAAGAAGTCAGGGAGGTATATAATCTATTTCAGGAAAATCTGTTTTCCAATTAGGCAAATTAAATACATGTTTTTCCCCCCATTTGAAGGGATTGGCTTCTGGCAATCTGGAAAATCCATTTATATGCAACATTCCATTCCCTGACAAAAAGCAAGCAGAGAAGGTGGCTTCTGTGTTGAGTGGCTTCTGTTTATCTGTCCTCATATAAGTGCATCTATAGTTGTTTCATGTGTGTTGACTCCTCAAGTAGTTCTGAGGCTTCCCATGACAGAGATGGCAGTTTCATGGTATCCCCTCATTATCTGAAGTTTTGCCTGTACAGCAAGCCCTTAGTAAAAGTTCACTAGCTGGCCAATCTGCTTTCTCCTTTTCGACCCCTTCGGCAGAGGTCCAGTGAGCTTTTGGGTTTGGAGGGTTTTGTTTGTTTGTTTGTGTTTTTTATTTTTATTTATTTTTCAGTCCTAGAGAGTTGAACCCAGGGCCTCACACATGATTTTTTCTGAGTGACCCATACTCCCAGCCCATTTTTTTTTTTTTTTGGCTTTATGATTTTTTTTTTTTTTTTTTTGTGGTATGGGGGTTGAACCCAAGGCCTCACACCTGCATGCTTTGCAAGTGCTGGACCACTGAGCTGTACCCCCAGCCCATTTTTTACCTTTTGAGACAGGGTCTCGCTAAGTTACACAGACTGCCTCTGGTCTCGAACTTGTGATCCTCCTGCCTCCACCTCCCGAGCCACTGGGATTACAGGCGTGCGTCACCACGGCCGGCTTGCTTTATGTTTTGAGATAGGGTCTCACTAATTTACACAGGTGCCTCTGGCCTCAAACTAGCAATCCTCTTGCCTCTGCCTCCAAGCCACTGGGATTACAGGTATGTGCCACCATACCTGGCTTGTTTCTTATTTTTTAATATCTCACTGTATAGCCCTGGCTCGCCAGGAGTTTATTATGTAGCCCAGGCTGAATTCAAAGTGATAATTCTGCCTTAGCTTCCCAAGTGCTGGGATTATAGGAGTGTGCCACCATGCCCAGCTTTGCTTTTTGTTGTTGTTGTTGTTGTTGTTTTGTTTTTTGAGACAGGGTCTCACTATGTAGCTCAGGCTGGTCCCAAACTCACAAAAATCCTACCTCTATCTATCTCCCAAGTGCTGGCTTTTGGAGCTGCCTGGATGAACCCTGCCTTCTGACTTCTTCACTCCTCTCTCAGTCCTCCATTCCCCTGCAACTCATCTTTCTGAATTTCCACTTTCGCTCTCTGTGCCTGTGTGTGTGCGTACGTAAGGGGACAAGTGTCTAACCCCACAACAGCCTCATAGATCTCTCAGACTTGCCCTCTCCCTGTACTGATCAGCTCAGAGGTATCTGGGGCATCCATTCAGATATTTCCTCATGGACCTCTCTGCATGGGATAGACGTCTTCTGAGTTCCTCTGTGATTGGGTGACCAGTCATCTCTGTCTGCCTGTGACTGAGCAGGTTCCTGGAATGTGGGGCTTTCCATTCTAGAGCTAGGATAATACAATTTGCCTAGACAGTTGGTAATCTTGCCTGTGGAAATGTCTCGGGGCTACCTTTCTCTGTGGGCAGACCCAAAACAAAATTTCTGTGTCTTTAGTGTCCCCAGAATCCCCTCAGAAGACTGAGGTAGAACCAAGATATCAGTGTCCTTAAAAGACTCCTCAAATGCTTCTAAAGAACACCAGAGGCAGCCAAGTATGGCGGTACACACCTGTAATCCCAGCACTCAGGCAGGAGGATCAAGAGTTCAAGGCCAGCCTGGGCTATATAAGGAGATTCTGTCTCAAAGAAACAAAACAAAACAAAACAAAAACCCAAACATCAGAGGCCAAGAAGCCGTTGCTGTTGGAAAAAAACCATGATATGAGTGGTTTTTGTTTTTGTTTTTTCCGATCTGTTGAGCTTTTCACCCAGATACCCACTCTCTTCCCCAACCCACAGATGTTTTCTGGAAAGTTCCTAGGCCATGTCTTATGTGACTGTGTATCCATACCCACCCCAGGGCTCTGGAGGTCTGAGGGGTGTGGCCCTATGACTCCTAAAGTCCCCCTTCTATGCTGACACAGCCCTGGTGTCTCCCTGACTCCTGGAGGTTCTTTCCCACTGGCTCTAGAGCCTTAATTTTCCCAGAAGTTTCTGGTCTTCAGCATGCCACAGCCTTGGATGGCCAGAGGCAGCTGTTCATGGCTCATGGTTCCCTTCCAGGAAGCTCTCCACCTTCAACATGTACATGAAGAACCATGGCTATGATGTGGAGGAGCTGTGGAGAGCTATTGAAGATGTCATCATCAAGACGCTCATCTCAGCCCACCCGGTCATCAAGCATAACTACCACACCTGCTTCCCCAGCCACATACATAACAGCGCCTGCTTTGAAATCCTGGGCTTCGACATCTTGTTGGACCACAAACTCAAACCCTGGCTACTGGAGGTAAGATGAAAACTGTCCACTGTTACTAGAGTCAGCCAGCCTCAGGGTCTTTGGCCTCCTGGTTCACCTGGATTGTTTTAAACAACTTCCCTGGTGGCCACTCACTTCCATGGTGCTTGTTTCCCCTGGTTGGGCTTTGCTCTCAGCCCAGAAGTGGCCACCAGAGGGGGATAGACGGCTGGGAATCAGAGAACTCCTCATGCCTTCTTGTGGTCCAACCAGTCTTGCAGACACCACCAATCTCAGGGACAGTGATTCTAAAGGCAGCTCATCATGAGCTGGTAATGGGGGAGGTAAACATGAGTAATGTACAATGACGTGCATGCATGGTAATGTCATAATGAAACCCATTAAGTTGGGCACTAACTAAAAATTTACAAAGAAAGAAAGAGAAAGAAAGAAAGAAAGAAAGAAAGAGCAATAAAGGAAGGAAGGAAGGGAGGAAGGAAGGAAGGAAGGAAGGAAGGAAGGAAGGAAGGAGGAGAAAATGAATAAAGTAATACTTTTCTAATAGTGTCATCTCCCGGAAAGGTCATGTTGATCAAAGCTGGGCTGATGGTGCTCAGCATCAGCTGGGGGCTGCCTTGCCTGGCTGTCAGGGGCCTGCACTACTCCATTCTAAGCACGAGCAGAGGAGCCTAGTGTCTGCTGCCACAGAGGGTTGGGGAGCTACACTGAGTTTCCTGCCTCCCCAGACCCATGGGGGTGTAGGGTGGAAGGAGGAAGAGAAAGTTTCCAAGTGGCTGCCTCTTCTCCCATTAGACCAGTCCTCCAGAGCCTGCTCAATTGGCCGTTCAGTGAGCATGATGAGAAGCAAAGGGTGTGAGGTGACATCAGATGTACCAGCTAGCACCAGGTGCTGATGCCCGAGGCACGCTTTAGAGTGGAGAGCCCGGAATCATAGATGGAATTCCTGAGGATTTGCCTCATCTTCACCTAACTCTTACTCTCAAGTGTGAGGGGAAGGGCTGTTTGGAGATCCTACCCCAAGAGTAGAATAAGCCGCCAGCTGCAAGCTTTCAGAAATTGCTAGAAATCTACAAAAGTCACATAGCACTTCAAAGCAACAGGGACTTTTCAGTGGGCAGGAATGAGTCCTCTCCTTCCTCTCACCTGTCTCCTCTTCAGCCTTGCCCCATCTCCAGGAAGTGGTGATCCTTTCTTCTTCCTACCACCCACTCCCGTCCTGCTCTGTGGAATACTCAGTGCACATGAGGGAACACATGCACACCAGATGGGGGGAACCAAAGAGAAGCCACCCATCACTCTTCCTGAGAAGAAAGGGCTAAGATAAAATCCCCTTACACTAGGGAGTTCCACTTCCTGCTTGTTTCACTGTGACTCTGGTCCAGCCCCTCTCATTTCTCTTCTACTCACCTTAGAAGCCAGGGCCCTGAGATGATGTGTTGGCCTCACCCCTGCCTTCACCCTGGACAGCCCTATCCCCAGCTTCCATCTCTCTCTCACAGGTCAATCACTCTCCAAGCTTCTCTACCGACTCCAGGTTGGATAAAGAGGTGAAAGACAGTCTCCTCTATGACACCCTGGTTTTGATCAACCTGAGAAGCTGTAACAAAAAGAAAGTCTTGGAGGAGGAGAGACAGCGGGGGCAGTTCCTGCAGCAATGTCGTTCTCGGGAGATCAGGTACATTAGTACCCCCTGGCCCTAGGGCCTCCTTCTCTGACTTCCTTGCCCTCAGTAAGACCGGCTGTCCTGGTCTAAGTTATGATTTGATAGCTTAGTAATTATGTGGCCTTTCTATCATTTCTCTGAGCCTCAGTGATCTTTCTGTGAAATAGAGATAATGATACATAAGATTAGGTGCCGTCAAGGCGGTATCTGACTCATAGCGACCCTGCATACAACAGGGGAAACACTATTGTCAGTGCTCCTCTGCTGTTCATAGGGTTTTCAATGGCAGATTTATTTTTGGGAGTGGGTTGCCGGGTCCATCTCCCAAGACTACAGCACCTAGTGTTCCCAGGTAGTCTCCCACCCAAGTACTAACCAGGCCCGACCCTGCTTAGCTTCTGAGATCTGATGGGATCAGATGCCACAGGGCTACAGCTGCAGGCATAAGATTATTAGGGGAATTAAATGAGATCCTTCATGCAAAGTCTTATAGTATAGTGCCTGGTACCATAATTAATTAGAAGCTATTAAGAATCTTGCCTGGAGTTTGAGCACATAGCTCAGTGATAGAGCATTTACCTAACAAGCGTGAGGTCCTGGATTCTGTCCTTAGTACCACCTGGATAACCTAGGGCCTTGACCATGCTAGACAAGTGTTCTACAACTGAGCTACATCCCCAGTCCTTTTGTGTATTTTTTTTTGTTTGTTTTTTTGTTTGTTTCTGTACTAGGAGTTTGAACCCACAGCATTCCACCACTGAGCAGAACCCCAACCCCTTTGTTATTTTTTATTTTGAAACAAGGCCTCACTAAAGTTGCACAGGCTGCTTCTTGCCTCAAATCTCTGATCCTCCTACCTCAGCCTTCCAAGTCAGTGGCATTACAGGCAAGCACCACTATGCCCAGGCAATTCTTGATGTTTTGGGGAAAGAGTCTGGCTATGTTGCACAGACTGGCCTCAAACTTGACCCTTCCTCAGCCTCCCAGGTGCTGGAATTATAGGCATGCTCTAGCATGCCCCCTGGGGTAGATTATTTCTAACAAGTGATAATCCTATTTGGAAAGTGAGTTTATAGTTGTAGGATGTAGCAGTTTGAACAGTTTTAATGGGACTATTCCTTTGTTCCTAGAAATAAGAGATTAAATTATAGACATATACCTATATATAATGAATATGAATTGACTAATATCATGTGAGGATTTAGGAATTAACAGTTGTTGTTATTAGGTGCCATCAAGTTGAGTCTGACTCATAGCAACTCTCACAGGGATTTCAATGGCTGATGGTTTAGGGATTGCTTTGGGGGTGGATTGCCCCATACTTCACCCATTTTTGCAGTGCTGGGGATCGAACCCAGGTCTTCAGAGAGTGCAGAGCAGCACTCTACTAACTGAGCTAAATCCCAACCCCATGTGAGGATTTAGGAATTAACATTATAAAAAAATAAAACCAATCTTTATTTTTACTAAAAAGAAAGATGTCAGTCCTCCTCCATGTTCCTATGCTGGCAGGAAACAATTTCTCCCTGCCTCCCATGGGCAGCATTTGCTTTGGAACTGGGAGCTTTGTTCTGCATAATGATCTTAGTGTCAGAAGACTCTGAACCTGGTCAAGGAGATACCTTGTTGCTTTTCAGGTCCCACTAAGGCCCCTGCCCTCCTCAGGAGCACAGCTAACCTAACCCTTCAGGTCCAAGCTCCTGGAACTAGGGCAATAAGCCCTACTCATATTGGAATGACTCTGTTTGTCTCAGGCACTTTGTTGGGTCCTGCCATCCCTGTAAGGAGGATGGAAAGGAAGTAGAGTGGGGTGTTGTATGGTCCGGTTCTTGAAGCCATGGAGACCAAGACTCTGGAAGGGGAAATGATTCGTACAAGGTCACCTTACTGGTGACAGCTCTGGACTCAGAGCCCTGAGGGTCTGCCAGCTGGGATTCCAGGATACCTTCCACTGTGCTGCTGTCTCTAAATCCCTCAAGAAGGAGGGTGTCAAGGAGAAGCCATCACACTGAGGGCCTCCTCTGCATTCCTTGGCCTGGAGATCTCAGTGGCTCTTGGTTTCCCTGCTGTCAGGGGCTTATCATGCCTCTGTACCTGACCTCCACCTCCCCAGGGGGCTGTGAGGAAGAATGAGATCATCACAGCTCATAAAAGCTCATTAAGCTCATCCAAGAAGCCCTCAAATTTAGCAAAACAAGCTGCTGTTTTCCAGAGAAGGGTAATAAGGGCAGTGAATGGGAAGGTGGCGACAGTCTGCCTGGTCAGAACTAAGCCAAGGGGGAAATGGGTTTTACTTGTAATGAGAGAGAATTTGGTAAGCTGTTAGAAGGACTCTTCTAACCATCTCTTAGTGCATTGTGACATTGGCTGTCCTGAGAGAGCTAGAATCTCCTTTCAAGGAAACATTCTTGCTTTTATTTAACAAATATGGATCAACCACTATTATGTGCAAGACACCCAGCTTGGACATGTCCCTTCCAAGAAAACTCAACTGTGATATTCTGTTTCCCAACAGGATAGAGGAAGCCAAGGGTCTGCAGGCAGTGTGGTTACAGAAAACTGAGAACTATGAGAAGGAAAACTGTGGCGGCTTCCGGCTGATTTATCCTGGTTTGAATTTGGAGAAGTATGAGAAGTTTTTCCAGGACAATAGCTCCCTCTTCCAGAACACTATTGCTTCCAGGGCTCGGGAAGTGTATGCCAGGTAGGAATTCTCCTGGGATGAGGTGGGCAGGTGGTTCTGGGGATTGTTCTTGACCTGCTGGGTGACTGGCCTAAGGTGCCTCAGTTCCCAACTTTGAAGTTGCTGGGGGAGCATTTGTTCTGGTCTCCTAAAGACCAGGTCTAGGGTTTGGCTCAGTTGGTAGAGTGCTGCTCTGCACTCTCTAAGGTCCCGGGTTTGGTCCCTCGCACTGCAAAAATGGGAGAAGGACATGGAAACACCATCCTAAAACAATCAGCCATTGAAAACCCTATGAATAGCAGAGTAGCACTGACACAGTACTGGGCATAGCACAGTGTTGGGGAATATTTTGTTCTGTTGTACAAAGGGTTGCTATGAGTCGGACCTGACTCAATGGCACCTAACAACAAGCAACAACAAAAAGACCAGGAATTAGAAGATTCCATAGTATAAGGTGTCATTAAATAGGCTGTTTCTAGAAACTCACCCCTGAGGCAGATACCCCAACTCCTCTCCAGGATGCCCACCCCCTCAAAGCTGCACCATGGATTTCTGCAAAGTATGAAACCTAAGAGCTAGAAGGGGTTCATCCCACTGAGTCTGGTCTCTACAAAGCACCCAATTTTGTAGAAGGAAAAGTCAGAACAGACAGGGGATAACCTAAAGCAAGATGAGGACAGAAAAGGGACCAGAACTACCCTGTCTCCTGACTCTTGAAACCAAGTTATTTTACTCTATCGTACCACTTTACTTCCATTCTCAGGATCCATTGGCCAGAGTGCCCAACATATGAAGTGGCCCAATGTGGGAGCCCCTGGCCTTAGTCTCCTACCCAGACCTTCTTCCCAGCACCTGCCATGGATAGAGACTGGCCTATGGGAAGTGGGAGGAGACATGGGTGTGCTGGAGCAGGGTCTAGCATCTCTCCTGGTGAGGATGCCATTCCCCAGCCTGGAGATGGTTGGAGGGATGGCTCTTTCCTCCCCCACCTCTACTATTTAGCCTTCAGTTACTTGTGCAGCTGGGCACACGGAGGGACGGGAAAGTAGGGTACTCCATCTCTCCACTCTATTTCATCCATCCCCCAAGAAGAATGCCTGCCTTCACAGCCCATGACACTTCCTTGGTCCTCAATGGCAGGCAACTGATCCAGAAGCTGAGGCTGAAACAGCAGGAAAAGTCCTGCCAAGTGAAAGAGAAGAAGGTGGAGATGCAGGGCGAATCGGCCATCGAGCAACCAAGAGCAAGGAGCCAGGGACAGAAACGACGACAGAAATGCAAAACCACCCCCCACACCCTCAAACAAGTAAACCTGGATGGGAGGGGAGTGTGCGTACCCAGCATCCTACCCCCGCTGGGGCCGATCCGTAGTGGGGCACCACCGAGACCACTACTCCGAGCTCAAACACATTGATGGGCAGGACCACAGGAGAGGGGCTTCCCCGGAAGTCACACAGAGTCTGGCATCCATCAGAGGATCCCTCCATCTGGGCAGCAGAGGATGCTTACTGGTCTGGCCTTCTGGCCCCCAGTAGGAGAAAGAGCATGCCGGGAAGCTGGCAGGACCCCATGTTTGGAGCTGGCTCCAGGACTATTTGTACTCATGTCCTCAACTCTAACCTGGGTGGGAATGCCCCCTCCAGCAGGCCGCTGGGGGAAGCGCCTGGAAGGCAGGACCCTCAGAACATCCCATTGGGGATGACTGACTGGGGCTGGTCATTCCTGCCTCCTTTCCGTAGGTAGCTGTCCAGTTGGGCTATGATCTAAGCCCATAGGTTCATGATTCTCTGCCTACCACTTTCTTCTAGCTCACTGGAAAGATGTAGTTGACTTTTCAGTCCATCTTCTTTATCTTAAAGACTCACCTGGAAGGACAGATTAGAAAGGGTTTTTGTTTGTTTGTTTTTTAACTTTGTTAGAATCATAGACCCTTTGGGAATCAGATAAAAGGTCTGGAATCTCTTGCCATAAAGTACAGAATGCACCATTTTAAAACTGCAGTTTAAGTGGCTCAAAGACCCCCGAAGCTATCCATGCACCCTCTAAGGGTCCTGGAACAACAGGCTAAGAGTCCCACATACCAACTTTGATACCATGCTTTCTTTCCCCTTATCTCCTTTGCACCTACCCTCAGGTGCAGATGAATCTGGAAGTGCACAAAGCTGGGTTCCCATGGGCTGTGTGTTTGGTTTCTTTCTCCCCAGTATTTCCAGCCATTGGCACTAGTGTACTGCACACCTGACTTGTTCTTTAGCGTCAGAAGCATGAAGAAAAAAGAAGTGGGTAGTAGTCCCAATCAAGACGTCACCAAGGAGAACGTTGGTTCTGCTCTCTGCAAGCCTATGTCTGCAAGGCACTACAGTTCTGTATCTGACGTGAGGAGTTCGAGTCTCATGTCGTCCAGGATGGAGCTCTGTAAACCCTATTCCAGAATCAGAGAGGCCAAGCTGTCCTTTGCTGTGAACATATTTGACAGCACCATGGTGAGTAGAGGGCTGGGCTCTGGGAGGGAATGGTAAGACTCTTACTTCTCTACCCTTGACTTGTTGTGGCCCTTGGAGTGAGCCATTGACACTCCTTAGGTCTTGATTTCCCCACTTGTGAAGCTCAAGCTGTGAAATGGTGGGCCTGGGATGGCCTTTAGAAGGGCCATGTTATGAATTCCCTCTTAGGCAAGTTACCACCTGTACTGGTTTCTTCAAGCGCTGTGGCAAATTGCCACAAACCTGGTGGCTTAAAACAGCACAATTTCTTCTCTCACATTTCTAGGGGCCACAAATCTGAATCCAAAGTGTCATCGAGGCTAGGCTCCACATGGAGGCTCTAGCAAAAAGATCTTTCCTTGCTTTTTGCTACACACTGGTGGTTACCAGTAATCTTTAAAGCTCCTTGATTTGTGGCAATGTAGCTCTGCCTGTGTTGTCACATGGTCCCTTTCCTGTGTTTCTCCTATGTGTATCTCAACATGGCCTTCTTATAAGAACACCAGTCATTGGAATTAGCTCCTACCCTAATCCAATATGACTTTATCCTAACTTGACTAATTGTATCTGCAAAGACCCTATTTTCAACTGAGGTCACATTCTGAGGTTCTAGGTAGATGTTCCAGGTGATCCTCTGGCCTCTGCTCCCAAGTATTGGGATTACAGGCATGCACCACCACATCAGGCATCAATATATGTTATTGTCATTATTCCCTAAGTAATAAAGTACAACAACTATTTACACAGCATTTGCACTGTATTAAGCATTATAAGTAATCTAGAGATGATTCATGGGAGGATGCATGAAGTGCTTTTCAACTCAGTATACCACCTAAACAGTATTTCTCAAACTCCATTGATAAATGGACAGCTTTTGAAGGGAAGAAAACACTCTTAGACTCTTATTTGTCTTGTTGTCAGGTGCCATCAAGTTGTGTCCGACTCAGAGCAACCCTCATAGAATTTTTAATGGCTGATTATTTCAGGATTGCTTTGGGAGTGCATTGCCAGGTCCTTCTCCCATTTTTTTGGGGCTGAGAATTGGATTTGGGGCCTCAGGGAACACTGAGCAGCACTCTCCCAACTGACCTAAATAGTAGACACAAATGATTTTTATGAGGCAGGCATGGTGGTACATGCCTGTGGTCCCAGTTACTCAGATAGTTGAGGCAGGAAAATTGCTTGAGCCCAGGAGGAGTTCAGGGCTAGCCTGACACACCTCAAAAACAAACAAATAAAAATTCAGGTACCTTTGTATTCATCACACTGAGGCCCCACTGAGGGCCAAATGATTGATCACTCTATATAACTGCTGGTGAATCAATAGCACTGTTTGGACTTGACTTGGTCCAAGTGCTATAGATAGAGGTGCAATATTTTCAAAATTTTAAACCTTAGCCCACAGTAAGAAATCCATTTTATTTCACAAACCATCACATATATGTTGTTGTTGTTAGGTGCCGTCGAGTCGGTATCCGACTCATAGCGACCCTCTGTACAACAGGGGAAACACTATTGTCAGTGCTTCTCTGCTGTTCATAGGGTTTTCAATGGCAGATTGATTTTTGGGAGGGGGTTGCCAGGTCCTTCTCCCAAGCCTACAGTATCTGGTATTCCCTGGCAGTCTCCCATCCAAGTACTAACCAGGCCCGACCCTGCTTAGCTTCCGAGATCTGACGGGATTGGATGCCACAGGGCTACCACTGCAGGCATCACATATATACACAACTGGAAAAAAGTTTTCTAAAATAATACTTAGCCATACTACATATGGTGAGTCATTTGATATATTCTATTCTGTGTTCTATTATATCCTTTTAGAAATGCCAGTTACAATCCACTAAGTTAATTTCATGACCTACTAATAGGCTTACCACCCATAATTTGAAAAACACTTTTAAGAGAATATACGTTGGAGCTTCGTGACTTTGGATGTGGCAATGATTGTTGGGTACAACACCAAAAGCACAAGCAACAAAAGCAGAATTAGACAAATGAAACTGCATCAAATTAAAACTTCACAGCAAATTTGACAATCAACAGAGTGTAAAGGCAACTTACAGAATGCGAGAAAGTATTTAGAACCCTATGTCCAATAAATGGCTGGGATTTAGCTCAGTTGGTAGAGCGCTTCTCTGCAATCTCTGAGGTCCCAAGTTTGATTCCCAGCACCGCAAAATGGGAGAAGGATGTGGCAACCCAGTCCCAAGGCAATCCCAAAACAGCCATTGAAAACCCTATGAGGGTCGCTATGAGTCGGACTTGACTCGATGGCACCTAACAACAACAACAAATGTCCAATAAGGAATTTGTCTTAGTCTGTTTAGGCTGCTGTAACAAAACCACTTAGATAAGTAGCTTATAAAATACAGAAATTTATTTCTCAGAGTTCTGGAGACAAGGAAGTTCAAGATCAAGGTGCTAGTTCTCTCAGTCTCTTATGAGGGCACTATTTATGAGAGGGCCTGCAGCCATAGCACTGTGACATCCCATCCCATCAGATCTCAAAAGCTGAGCAGGATCGGGCCTGGTTAGTACTTGGATGGGAGACCACCTGGGAACACCAGGTGCTGTAGTCTTGGGAGAAGGACCCAACATCCCACTCCCAAAAAGTAATCAGCCATTGAAAACCCTATAAATAGCAGAGAAGCACTGATAACAGTGTTTTGCCTGTTGCACATAGGGTCACTATGAGTCGGGTGTTGACTCGGCAGCATCTAACAACAACATTTATGAGGGCTCTGCCCTCGTTACCTGGTCATCTCCCAAAGGCCCCACCTCTTAATACCATGGGCTTTGGGGGCAGGCTTTTGACATGAATTTAGGAGGTACACAAACATTCAGATCATAGTGGAGTTAATATGCAGTATATATGAATAATTCCTACCATTCAACAAAAAAATATAAAAATTTAAAAATGAGCAGGAACTGGAGTACAGCTTAGTGATAAAGTACTTGCCTATCATGTGCAAACACTGGGTTCAATGTGCAGCACCAAAAAAGAAGAAGAAGTTTAATGGACCAGCAAATGAATGTTGCATATATATTGGAAAAGGATGTGTGTTCAGCAGTTGGTAGGTATTTAAAGGGCCTTGCTTTAGACAGACAATACAAATCTTGCTTTCTTATTCAGTGTAACAACCTTTGCCTTTTAAATTGGAATGTTTACTCCATCTCATTTAATATCATTAATACAATTGAGTTTATGACTGAAATTTTGTTTTTGTTTTTTTCTCAGTACTTAGGGGTTGAACGCAAGGCCTCACACATGCAAGGCAAGTGCTCTACCACTGAGCAGTACTTCTGGCCCCTATTTATTTATTTATTTATTTAGTTGTTGTTTTGAGACAGAGTCTGGCTACTTAGCCCCAGCTAGCTTGGAACTCACTGTGCAGTCCAGGCTGGCCCCAAACTTGGAGCCATCCTCCAAGTTTGTCTCCTGTCTGTTTCCTGAGTGCTGAGATTTTAGGCATGTGCCACCATACCCAGCTCCCTTTTTTATTTTTTATTTTGAAGCAGGGTCTCATCAAGTTGCACAGCCTGCCTCTGGCCTTGCACTTGCAATCCTCCTGCCTCAGTCTCCCTAGTCAGTGGGATTATAGATGTGCACCACAAAGCCTCAATTATTATTAGTTTTCTACTTAACTTCTTTTGTTTTTGCATTTTTTCCCTGTAGTCCTCATTTTCTGTCTTCTTTTGGGCTGAATTGAAAATTGAATGTTTGTTAGTCTTATCTCTTCTACTGCCTTTTTAGCGACAACTTTTAGCCTCTTTGAGTGACTGTTCTAGGGATTTCAACATGTATCTTCAGCTTTTCAGTATATACTGTTGTACTTATTTTTTTTATTATTTGTATTTTTATCTTTTGCCATACTGGGAGTTGAACCCAGGGCCTAGCACTTACATGCTCTGCAAGTGCTGGACCACTGAGCTGCATCCCCAGCCCATTTCTTTTTTTCTTTTTTTTTTCACTTTTTGAGACAGGTTCTCACCAAGTTATGCAGACTACCTCTGGTCTCGAACTTGCGATCCTCCTGCCTCCGCCTCCCGAGTGGCTGGGATTACAGGTGTGCGCCACCACACCTGGCTACTTAATTTTTATTTTTGAGACACAGTCTAACTGCTGGGATTACAGACATGAACTACCACACCCAGATGTATTTTATTTTATTTTGTAGTACTTGGGGTTTGAACCCAAGGTCTCACGAAACTTTACAAGTGTTCTACCACTGAGCTACATTGCTAGTCCCTTTTTAAATTTTTATCTTGAGACAGAGTTTCACTGAATTGTGCAGGCTGCCTCTGGTCTTGAACTTGCCATCCTCCTGCGTCTGTCTCCTCCGTCACTGGTATTAGAGGTGTGAGCCACTGTGCCTGGCTCTTAATTTTGAATATAGGAAATTTACTCCCTCCTTTGTGCTAACATACATTATAAACCCGACAAAACAGTATTATAATTTTTGCTTTAAACAGTCATAGTATTTAAAAGAATAAGAGAAGGATGTATATTTTAAAGTTAATTTTTAGCCTGAAAATGTTTTACCTTTTAGTATTTATTGTACTACATATCTATCTGTTGGTGATTATTTTTCTCTGTTTATTTGAAAATGTTTCTATTCAGCCTTTATTTTGAAGGATTTCTTTTAAACTTAGAATTTTTTTTTTCTTTTT